>JAPTGW010000026.1:6970360-6981139 GCA_029814545.1 Apogonichthyoides opercularis
CGAAAATTGGTTTTGTTGAGATTTAGCTGACATTCCTCTCCTTACATGGATATGTAGAATGTATATATTGCCACAAGCGTTGCGTAGCATTACCATGGCAACACAGATGGGACAGTCTGTAAGAGGTTGTAAGAAGTTATACACCCTTGTTATTGTTGCTTGTGGACTGTTTTACTAACCTCAATGTAAAAAATAGTAGCTAAAAAGTCACAGATTTTAGGGCTGATTTGATGCTCGGTTCAGCTGTAACAATCACATTAATAATCAGGTAGTTATTTTGTGGAAGTCTGAATGTGTTTTTCCAAGGAGGAGGTGAAGGGGGGACATTATATCTGCCTTTAAAGTTAACCAGTTGCTTTAATGAAAAAAGAAAACCCAAACTATTTGAATCATGTTTTGTCTTGATCAAATTTTTTTTGCTCGTATCACTCAACCCTTCTTTAAAGCCATCAGTTTATTTAGCTGCTCCAAGTGCTCACCTGTTTAGCAGCTGTTGCATGAAGTTGTCCGAACGTCCTCCCCTGTACATGACAGCCAGCTGTCCCTGAGCTTGGTCCATCACCACCTCACAGGAGTGACCCCTGCCCGACCTCTCCACATACGCCCTCTCCTCCTCCAGCGCTCTCCTCAGCCCCTCCGCCTTTTCCATCAGAGTCGAGATGTTCAGTCCCTCCACGCCTTCCTTACACCTGGTGGCCATTTTGACAGAGTCCCTGCCGACAGAGGGGATGTTGATCTTCCACTCTCTCTTCTCGTCCTTGGCTTTGGTCGCGTCGGTCTTGCGGCTCAACGCGGGGAGTTTGCTCTTTTTCAGGCCGAACCAGCTCGCGATGCCGTTGGAGGCTTTCTGCTTGACTTCGCCGCTCTGTCCTCCTCTGTCCTGCTCCTGGAGCTTCAGCATGTTCTCCTCAATGCCCTTCATTACCTTCTGCTCGATGGCAGACTGGGGGCTGGGGACCGGCTGCAGCGCCTTCTCCCCCTGGCTGTCGGACATTGGGGGTCTTGGAGGAGGAGGTGGGAGACTGTCTCCGTACATCGGGTTCTTCTTCCCTTTCCCACTGATCTTGGTCCTCTCCTCGGATTTGGATGAGTACCGCGGGGCCTCTGTGGGTTTGCTTCCTCTGTGGACTGACGGGCCTTGGCAGGGTTTGGACGGTGACTTTGGGGGGATTTTGTTTGGACTGTTGCTACTGTGAGGACCAACACCAGGTTTAATATTGTAAGCTAGATTCAGGGAACCTGGACATTTGATGTTGTTGCGTAGTACCTGTGGGGCGTCTGTGTTGGGGGAGGGCAGACCGATTTTGCTCTTGGACCCTTCGGTCTTAGTCACACACAGTTCTTGTTTACCCACTGAAGGCTGAGATTTTGCTCCTGGTTCGTAGATCTGAGATGGACCTGAGTACTTCAGACCACTCCCTTTGGGTTTACCATCCAGAGAGTCTGTATATTTTGAATGTCTCTGCTCCTCCTTGAGGAGCTCCACCGACCTCTCTGCTGTCTTATTCCTATCTTCACCGTACGTCCCGTCAGTATTCGTTGCCTCCGCTGGCCTTAGACTCACTTGTAAATCCTCGGAGCTCCTCAGTTTTCCTAAAGCAGCTAGTCTATCTTTGAAAGCATGGTGACTGGAATCAGCCTGGGATCTGGCTGACGCCACACCAGGCCTTTTGGGGATGGATGAGGACTCGGTCCTCCTTGTTGGAGGCGGAGGTGGAGGATGGGTGACCTCAGCTGTGCTCTCCTTCGTATCCACATCCTGCTTCTCTCTACTTCGTGAGTAGTTGGTTCTACTCTGAGGTTTGCTAAGGGCAGACGAGTTGGGCAGGCTGTGATGGTTAACCCACACCGGGCTGTCTGAATCTTCTTCATCATCTGACGTGGACTCTGATGTGGAGGACGACGACTGCTTCCTCTGAGGAGTGGGGTTCAGGACACTTTCTGGTAGGGATTTAACTAGCTTCCTCTCACCGCCATTCACTTTTGTTTGAGAGGGCAGTGTGGTTCTTTTCTCAAGACTCACAGTTGGTTCCTCTTCTCGAGAGCTAGCAGACATTTCACTGACATTTTCATAATGAGGAACCCTCTGTGATACTTTAGGTGAGGAGGAGGCTCCCATCTTGGAGCCAGCACTCGCCTTAGGTACAGAAAGGCTGCTGTAGCTTATCTCCTTAGCTGCAGAGGAGCAGGTGTCTTCAGGCTGTGGTGGAGAGGTCGGGGCTGAGTGTGTGGCAGGGTAGGACTCAGACCTGGATGGAGGGGGAGGGGGCTGCCTGCACCTCTCTGTGGTGGTGGCTCTACGCGTGGGGACGGGGGAGTGGTACACCTCATAGTTGTTGGTGCGGCAGGGGATTCTGGAGTTGCGGGTGAGCTGAGGGCTCAGACGGACAGAGGAGGTCGGAGCTTGAGACTTCTCCCCGATGGAGGGGATCTTCAAGAACTTAAGCAGTTTGGACGGGGAGTTGATAGCTGCGGCTTTGACATCACTGAGGCAGGAGGGGCTGGGGCTGACAGAGGCGCTCGCTCTCACAGAGGACGTCTCCTGATTTGTGCTGTCTGTCTCTGAGATGGCTGAGGGGTCAGTGGTGTTGATGCCATCACTCATTTCTGTTTCACAGTGGGAGATCTGCATACTGGGACAGAAACCAGTGATCTCATCAGAGCCACTAGCCTTTAGACCCTCCTGCTCCTGCTCCACCTCCAGGCTCTCATCGCCAGTTCCCGCCACTGACGACTGGGCGGCAGCGCCTGCTGTTTGCTGGTGGTTGTCATTCTTGAGACATTGTTTAGAAGGAACAGACTCGCCTGTTCTGCTCTTACTGTGACATTCACTCATAGCAGCTGCAGGAACTACATGGCTCTGGGTGGCTGAGTTGGCTTTTGAAGGACTACAGACATGGTTACATGGCTTCGGAGGACTGTCTGGGCTTCTCTTGCAGTGTAAACAGCAAGTGTTCCCTCCCTCACACTTCACCGCTCCATCCCCGTTGACGTGCTGGTGTGTGTCAGCGTCGGTGCAGGAGCAGTGGCAGTGTGTGTGGTGGGATTTGCACTGGAGTGGAAGTGGGTCTGCTGTGGCCAAAACAGCTTCTGTTGACATGAGCACCTGGCTATAGTCGCAGAAAGACAAGCTAGTAGTGGAGGGGTGGAACTTTAGGGGGTCTGTCTCCTCCATCTTGCGAAGAACCTCCAGGATGTGTGCTTTCTTCTTGAAGAAGGGGGACAGGGCCTCCATGGAGGTGGCTGGGCCACGGGGGCCTGGAGAGGCATGTTGTGTGCGGTAGCCATTTCCCTGTTGAGAGAAAAAGATTTGTATCAGCAAACTATTCACTGCTGACACTTTAGTAAACAATGCAGTTCTTCAGGACCTTTGGATTCACACGTATAGGAAATGGGTGCGGGGGTTGACTGGCTTTTTTAAGCACAATAATGGAAAACAGAGCAAATGTCAGAGCAGCTATAACGTCATGCACATGTCGAGACTGTGGTGTCATGAGAGGTGATGATATAATCACACAGTTTCACTCTTAATGTTTGGTAAAGCTCAGCTGCGTGGGCTTTCTCATAATCACCTTGGCTTGTGCTTCAGTCTGTGCAGGCTCCACCTGTTTGGCAGAGTCATTGTGCAGCTGTGCATTGTAGTCTGGGAGGGGTCCTGCCTGGACCTGTAACAAGAGATTCATGAGGCAATTATGATGACACTGTATACACTAGAGGCTATTGTATACCCAGACAACTAGGAGCTACATTGTCCTGGCATCTGTTGGAACAATATAAAAGTGGAGGTGAGAAGACGGAGATCAATTGTGAGCTCGCCACCGTTTGAAAGAATGAGGGTAAAGTGAAATTAACAGCTCCGTGTGGGTTTCAGAAGAAGAGCGGTGCACTGATATACTAGAGGTATTTAGTTTTGAGTAGATTTTTAGTCTTCAATTTTTTACATGTGTTTTACAAGTTTGCTTTATTTCTTTTTGACCTATTTTTAGTTATTCAAGAATAGTATTTTAAATAAACCTCTGATTTCTAAAAGTGGAAAAAGGTCGATGACAGAATGCCTAAATGCTACGCTGTGTCCTGAGTCCTCCTGGGAGTCTGGATTTTCTGTCCTTTTCGTCCACATCCTGTGCCTGAGGTGTGAGGTACAGGGTGACACGAGTGGATTTTCACTCTGTCCCACCCTCTTACAAAAAAGCATATATATTCCTGTCCTATCTTACTCCCAGGAGAACCACTCTCATTGCATCCTGTCCCGTTTTTCTCCACCTGTACCTCTAAAGGTCACTCATCACCAAGTAATTTACATCTTTTGCAACAGGATAAAGAGTTTTATCAGTGTTAGATACACTGATGCTATATTCTTCAATATTATATTACTTAAGAATGACTGACATCTTCTTGTATGAGTTGAGTGGGATATCATTTCTGATTTCAGCATCTAAATATTAAAAATGTAATGAAAGGAGAAGAAGCCAGAATTAAAACGACAGTGAGATGATGAGCATTGTATTAAAAATATAAATGTATTTTCAAAAAAATTATTTCCAGTCCCACCCATTTGCTTTTTTGTGTCATCCCATCCTAATCATGTGAGAAACAGTGAAATCAACTCCTATCCTGCGGAAATCCCACAGGAATCTCATGACCCACAGGATTCCCAAAAATGATCATCCTCACACAGAGAGTCATAGTTTATGTCCACTGATGATCCCCATCGCACTGCATTCTCTAAATCTATTGTTCACAATTTATGTTAAAGTATCTGTTTAATATGTGCAAATTTCACACACAATGCCTTGCAATTCCACTTTTTTATAGGGTTGCACATTGATTGTAAAGACTATTAAGGCATATTTGTGATTTGTGACACTGGGCTATGGATGAATTTGAATGGATCTGAATTACAAAACACTTTTTTTAACAGTCCCATATTGTGCATTACACTCTTGAACCATTCAACCCTAGTGAGAAATGAAAACAAAGCTGATTTTACCTGTAATTCTGTTTCATTTCCATTAATGTTACATTACTCATTGCTACTTGTGTTTTAAAACCCCACTATTTTCATTTTTATTTCAGCTATGAAATAACTGTTCCACTGTTTTTTTGCTCCAAGTTCCTGTTAATCTATAATAATCCTGTGTTAAACTGCATGCATGTGAAACACAGTCATCTCTGAATCATGTACCTGGTAGTGAGCAGTAGGGTGATTGGGCAGTTTCTGCTGAAAAAGCTCACAAAGCGCTCTGTTCTGTCTCTCCAGATCAAACACCAGCATCTTCAGCTTTATGCACTCCTCTCTCAGATCCTGCTCAGCAACATATAAAGCAGTAACATCAGTAACAGTGCCATACTGATGCTGCAGTTAAAGGAATAGTGCACAAATATTTCAGTATTTTACCTTTTGATTCAGCAGAGCTTGGACCACATGGTTGGCCACCTGATTATTAAAGATAAGACCAGATTTAATGCATGAAGTTGAAAGAAAGTGAAGAATTTAAAGGTCATTTTGTAACGTAAACTCACCTCATCCAAACATCTTTCATAAGCCTCTCGCTGACTTTCATTTGCCAACATCAGAGCTGAATTCTCTGCCTGTGAAGATAAGACAAAATGCAGGCAAAACACGAGTTACAGCTACAATAAAAGAAACTAATTTCCTTTTTTTTTAAAGTACATTTTTGTATCTCATGTCCTCACCTCCAGTTCTCTGAGTCGGTCCACGAGCTCACTGCTGTTGTCCTCCAGGTAAGACTCCACATCTGCCTCCTCGCCCTCCTCATCTGAACCGAAGTCCTCCTCACACATTCTCTGTTCTGTCTCATCAGACATTGTTCTCATCTGCAACGGACAAGACGACGCTTTAACTATCACCGCCACAAGCTCAATAACATTGTGTAACGTCCCCGAAAACATGAGCTGAGAAACGCAGGTTGTGTTTATTGACGTTACCTGAAACTGTATATTAATTACAATCAAAATATGAAGGCATCAGATTAGGATGAACAAGAAACAGCTGATAATGTGAAAAAACGTTGGTTCGATACTTCATGGATCGCTTCGTGGAGCGACTATCAGCTGTTTTTCCACCTCAGTGATTACTTGTTTAGTCTATTGAGTGTGGAAAAACGACCACTGCAAGGTCCCACAGGCAAAGTTGACATAAAAACACTCAGTTCTCTCCAACCAATCACCCAGAACACAAAAGTACGAGCAGAAATATCATCACAGTTGTTTGACAGTCAGATTCTGCTGACCTGTTTAGTTCCAACAAACTATTATTCTGGTCACCTGTGCTAACAGACTGATAAGAAATCCTTCACAGAACATGCCTGCTCCAAGGTTCTATGTATCTGTGCAGCCTGCAGCAGTCAACTCCACCCATCTGTTTCTCCAAGCAAACCAAAACAAACAGTGAAGACAGCAGTAAGCGGAGGTCTGCTTCATATCAGAGACTGCTCTCATTTCCAAGAGTGACGTTAACATTATTAGCACTGTTACACTTTGTTTATATGACAGGAACAACAGTTTGTTTCAACACTGCTTAGGGTTTCGCTCTCTACACGCAACACAGATCAGGGCTGCTCTGTGTTCCCATCTAGACCACTAACACATCAACGCTAGGCTATACAGTGCACTGTTGACTCTGGATCAAAGTACCTACTGTATATGGAGGACTAGTGAGCAAACACATGAATCCATTCATCCTGCAGTAGTTGAGACACTCGGACTATGTGGAACCATAAGCCTTTGTTTCCATGTTCCTCTGATTCAGGTCTGCAGCTTCACTAAATCCACAGATCAAACTGCTGCGCCACACTGAGCGCACAGGCTGCCGAGTCTGTGAGCAAGGCACACCGCAGGGCATATGGCCGAGGCCCAGTCTATCCGGCAGGGCTCCAGGTGCGTGTCTGACTCCAACTCTGTGTGCAACGACTGTTAAAGGGGAGCAGCGAAGGGCCGCGAGGGGAAGTAGGTGTGTCAGCACAGACCCAGATCTTAAGGAGTCATTAAAGGGGATGAGACGAACCTGACTTTGTGGCTCGAAGCCAATCAGGAACTGGGACAGATTCCAGACCTGACTTGGACCGGTGACACACAAACAACCTGATGTCTATGCAAAATACACACACAAAAACATCCAAATATTCACAGCGCTGGGCGTCACTATGACTGCCACGCTAATGAAATTTTAGTCAGCAATTAAAGCTGCAGTGTTTGATGGTTTTTTGGCATCGCTGAGCAAAAATTCATAATTACCTTTCAGCATTTGTGATTCATGTGGTTTGAGAGGAAACAAGAATTAAATCTATTTCTCTGATTTTACTGTACCTGACCTAATTTCTGCACTGGATGGACAATCATTTTAATTGCATGACTATTTAGTTTACATTTATTTTTATATTTTAGTCATATTTTTATCTTTATTCTACTTTATTGTAAATGTTTGAATGTAGATATTTTATCTGCACACAATTGTATAAAAAATACACTATAACCGTACAGAAGTTGATACTGTGCCTTTATGTATGTAGAGTTTTGGGGGTTTTTTTAATTTTATTTTAGGAGTTTCATATATCACAGTCTTTGTTCCTATTAGAACATACAGACCAAAATAGGACAGTAGGACATTTGTTGTTTTTATGATAAATTGTTGTTGGTAATGAATACAAATGTCATCAGAAAATTACACTATGCTACGGTGAAGGGATCTTCTGACATCTTTTATTATACCTTGTCTTTATAATTTACAACAGAGACAACAGAGAATTCCTTGTATGTGTTTATATACTTGGCAAATAAAGATGATACTGTTTTTGATATTTCTGAGCTTCGACTGGAACAACTGTAACAAACCCAATTTCTTCCAGGGATCAATAAAGTATTCTGAAGATTTAGACTGTAGAAAATCTACCATGTGACAGGAGGTTTGGGCTGTTCAGAGAGGCTTTCAGTCTGAGGGGGGATCAGCACATGAACTACAGTTAGATTCAGATTCAGTCAGACGTGACTTGACACAAAGTGGTTTAACTTCCACATCGTCACATCATTAATATTTATATTTAGTTTTTTGTTTGAGGTGAAGAACAGAGATCTGCAAAAGGAAAGTGTTTTCATTTTTCAGATTCTTTTTTCTCACCGGATTTCAGATCCTGCAGCTTAAATTGTCATATAAAAAAAAAAACCTGACATTCAGTTTATGCAACTAGAATGGTATGAGCCTCACAGTAGATTAAAATACACAGTGCACCTAATGTAGAAAAGGAGCCATTTATTGGCATTAAACAGTCTACACATGTCAATAAAAATACCTTTCTGTTTGCCTTTTATGCACAAAAATAGCACAGTGTAGATTTAACATGAATAAGTTAAATATAAATTACTGATAATGACAGAATCCAATAGAGGTGAAGCACCTTGATATGAAGGGAGTGCAAAAAGATCAAACCTCAAACAGTGTAAAATAATGAAATCGTGATAGAAATGTGACATTTCTGTACATTCAATCCACATGTTTTAATACAGATGAAGTGAATGAATTACCACAGTAGTGCAAAAAAATACATAAATGCACTAAGGTGGAAATGTAATAATTTCGACAGGCCTAAATGTCACATTATTCTCATAAATGTATCCCTAAAACCAAGTATATGACAATGTTCAGTTATTTTTAATTATGCAATCCAGTTCTTCTCTTTTTGCCATATTTTGATTAGATATCTTCTTCACATCTCCTTGTTTTTATGCAAAATAATAACATAGCAATATAGGATATCTATGAGTTAAATATACATATGGTAGATTAAAAAAAAACAGTGTGGGCTGAAAATCTGATTATTCTGGCGTCCTTATTGAAAGTTGCATGTCATATTTGCACTGATATTTTTAGATGATACACAGCCCTCATTGTGTACACAAGACACATCAACACAAAGTATAAACTCCGTGAAAAAAAAATAAAAAAAGCTACTGGGAAAAAGTTCAATAGCTTTCAAAGGTTTCATAAGAAATCAGTAAAGACCTGCCAGGCCTTGTGTAATGAGAGCTGTTTACAGAATGTTTACAGGAAGATTATTGAACTTTACTGGCCTGTGGATTGTGAACCCACTCACAAACTTAAGCTGCACCATCCAAAGTGTAGGGTGCTTATTGAACTGCGATTGACTGAACAAAGCCAAATCTACCCGTATAATGGAGGGCTGATCAATGCAGCCCATCTAAGAACGGAAGCAGATATTAGGCATCCTTTTGACCTTGGATACAACGTTACTGAGTGGTTATAAATACCAGCTTTTCTCTTCACTAATGCACATTAAAGCTCCGGGCAGGAGGGCAAAGAAGCAGGCTCACATCTCTGCGTTTGCGAACATTCACATGGAAATTACAGCGTGGACGAAAAGACAACAAAAGTGATGCTAAATATATCATGAAAATGTGGTGCTGCTGCTGTGGTTTCTTTTGATGTGTAGAGTCACAAGCTTAGCTGAAAACACCACTAGAAAGAAGCGTCTTTGGATCAACTCAGGTCCCACTTATCAAGAATCCAACAGGCTTTCTGCTCCAAAAAGATTTCTGGATCTGAGTCAGACTGATGTACGATCAAAGAGCCGATCAAATGACAAAACAACATCAGTGGATTCAGTCATTATTAATGATTGAATTAATGGAGGAAGAGAAGGAGCAGAAAGCAGGAGGGAGCTCTGCTGCTTCATGACTGCAGTATTGTCATGGTGGTGGTGGTTTAGGAGCCTGTGAGTGGCCTGAAACTGCAAAGAGGCCCATTGACAGGGCCAAGGAGAGGCTCAGTGTGTCCCAGTGGGACTGCAGTGCCAGGGAGCTCCTTCCACTGAGCTCGGCTGGCAGACTTACAGCCGCTGGTGCTGTCAGGGAAGTCACGAGGGGAATGCAAAGAGAGTTAATGTTGCTGCTGCTCTGCAGACTGCACTGCTGAGTGGCCTCACAGCGTTTTAATCCCTTTGCTGTAGCACAGTGTAGTTTTCTGAGGACATTTGTATTTATTACCAACAGCAATTTATCATAAAAACAACAAATGTCCTAATATTCTATTTCGGTCTGTATGTTCTAATAGGAACAAAGACTGTGATGTATGAATCTCCTTCTCACATCCTCTGGAGTGTGATGAGGCTGACGTGGGCAGTGCATTTATTTACATCTCACTGGCCTCACTACTGAAACCAGACAGACAATGAAACCAATTTAGTTACGTGGGCAAAAGGAATATACTGATATATCTGCCAAACATCTGCATCTACAATAAAATTTCAGCATCCTCCATGGCTGATGATTATTTATTATCCTATTAAATCAGAGATTGTGGCCTGAAAGGCTAAATGTTTGGGTAATTTTTTACTTGTGCTTTCTTTGTTTTCCTGGCAAAATAGAGGGAAGAAGTAACTACAAAAAACAAATCCGTATTGTCAAAATTAATATGCTAAATATCTTATTAGCCCAGAATTACAGACACAGTGCATATATAGTTGGAAAACCTGGTAAAACACAGTGATATTTTAATATCACTGGAGGAAAAATAATGGAATAGTAATGGAAATTAAAAAATAAAATAGTATGGTGGATACAGTCAGAGAGAAATACAATAAATATTACAGCACCATGAAAAGTCAACATTTGCTTTTCTTAGAGGCATAGGCAGGTCAAAAATCTATCAAATCACACTTAAAATGCTTCTTTTACAAGTGTTTAAGCAAAAGTAACATGTAAATTTAGAAAATTTTATGATGAAAAATTAACAAAATATCAAAT
>JAPTGW010000026.1:6998406-7008422 GCA_029814545.1 Apogonichthyoides opercularis
AATATAGATTAAAAATAAATGATATTTAATCGTGATTAATCGAAATTAATCCACAGCAACCGTGTGATTAATCTGATTAAAAATTTGAATGGTTTGACAGCACTAGTATAAACCCCTTCAGACAACACTTTTATGGCATTTTAATTGGGGAAAATAAACTTGCATATCACAATATTCCCATATATTTTCCTTGACAACCCAATAAAAACAACTCTGTACCTCCCCAAGTTTGGAAAATGGCCAATATACAAAAAGAATTTTAGGTAAAATAAATGAATGACTGGAGAGATATATTTATAATGAATATATTAAAACAAACAGGTTTTTCTTGTTTGGCAATCCAGATGATTTACATATTGTAAATGAGGCAAAAACCTTGAATAACTGAATGACTGTGACATACTGCCTGGTCAGAACATACTAGTTTGATCTTTCTGACCACTACATGCAATAAACGGGACTCCTGAAGCTGATGTCAATCCAATCGACTGTATTTTTGCATCTCAAGGTGAGAGGAGCAATCATAAGATCATAAAATCAGAGGACGCAGGGGAGTGCGAGTGGTTTGGCGGTGGACAGCCACATCTGGCCACCAGCCGCAACAGCTCAAAGCCGACCAGAAGCCCATAGTGCTATCTTTGCCGAGCCAGGCACGCTCATCATCCACATCCTTTCTCCAAGGTCGAGCCAACAGGAAGACCTATTTATGGTTGAGAATATAAGATAATATGGAAAACCCACTGAGGGGAGGGTTATATATGGAGATCCTCCAAACAATCTGCTCTCCATCACTGGGACAAACACAATATCCATGGGAAGAGCACTGTTGATGTTTTTCAAAGCATATAGACCAGTCTGATGGAGAGGGTTTGAGACAGGAAGCTCATGAGAATTTCTAAACACTGAAGCACCGGCGTTCACTAAGCACCTTGTGGGAGAGGGCTTATGATGGGGGGAGGGTCTGTGCAAAGCTCCTCAGTAACAACTTATTTTAAGACAAATGAAAATAAATGGTAGAGGTGCACAAAGGAACCCTGTTTGACACCGAGCACACAAGACAACCTGAATAAAAGCCTCCTACTGTAGCTGTTATTCTTTACCTACACACTCTTAATCGGAGCTATCACGGGTCATAACTCAACATTTTAAGGGTAGAGTCAGAGACAGATTGTTTCTGAGTAAAACACAAGAAAATTATGGGTATTTAATCTGTTTTTTGGCCAAACAGGACGTGGTGGGGACCTGGTTTGCTTGAATTGATTAAGGCTACATTCCAAGCCATATTTTCTCTGGCCGAGCTGATGAATTGAATGTTTGTTACAGCTGTAGCAGCTAAAGCAGTGTTTTGCCAACTTCAATGTTTGTATGACCGCAGATTCCTCTGAAGGGTGGATTTTGAATGCGTCCCCTGCATTTTGGTGGGAGCTCCGAGCCTGACTACTATTAGGATTCTTCCAGCATATTCAATCATGCATATTTCAGAGGCCATATGTAACACAGCACAGCTCCGATGCGATGTATGTAAAGCCAGGAAAAACGAGTCCAAGGCTTTAATTTGCTCTAGCGAACACTGCAAATAACCAGGAGAGGTGAAAAAGATGAAAACAGAAGGCTGTAGAGAAAACAGAGCAGGCAAAGCTAATTCCTTTCATCTAGATATCTGCATTGTGTGCATGCGTCTGTGTGTGAAGCCTTTGCGAAGCTGACGATGTCTTGCAGAGATCTCAGTCAGTCGAGCCTCCTGCTGTGAGCTCTGTGGCATCGGCCTGACTCTGTGGGGTAATTGATGAATATTTTTCTATGCTAATGCAGGCTCCAGAGTTGCTTTTGGCGTATAGCTTTGGCGACTACAGTACCTGCATGCATCAGACAGTGGGGCGATAAAGGGCTGAGCTGATAACTGATAAGGAGAGGTCCTAGCCCAGCTTTTGCCTATCTTCAAAGCATGGCTGTTTATGCAGAGGGGGGGCTGGTGGTATAGAGAGATAGCCCTGACTAAAGGAGGCTTTGACCTGTCTGCACACCCCTAGTAGACATCAAACTGACTAAATTATTGTCCCGGTGCTCCTTCCTCCCTGTAAAAGCGCCAAACTACGACCTAATAAAGTGATATTTCACAGACTGACTGACCTTGACTGTCTGTAAGATCTTTTGCGCTATAAAACCCATGTTTCTGACTCAACATTGCTTCAAGATGCCATAGTCAGTGTCAAATCAAATGCAGATATGCCTAATAAAGAATTTTATACCCAAAATTGGTTAACAGAACCAACAGCCAAATTAAACACTTACTCCATGCCACGTTCCCCCTCTATAATAAAAGTCTGTACACCGTATGTGGCGTCTGTGTGAGCCGGCTGCAACAAGATGTGGGACACAAAGGCGTGCAGAACATCTGTGAACAATTAGAGGCGAACAGAGCGAGCGAGCACTTATACTGCCCATTACACTTGAATAAGTCACTGGCTCTGCTTTTCATGATGTAATGCGGCACAGCTTGGATATGCAATCTCAAAGTTGCACTGGGACAGGCCTCTCACAAAACTTCAATCAAGCTCCAACACGGGCACACAGCACTCACACAGACCGTAAATGTAATCTAGTAATTGTAGAGCGGAACCACATTTATCCAGAGCCCTCAGCGCCTCCAGGGTCATTCCTCAGGATGAAATGTTCACAGCACTGATGGCTCCTCATGTTCTTGACCAAATATTGTTACAAACGTGACACATACGTGCAAAATGATTCAAAAAAATCCCCCTCCGGTTTTGTGTCATGTTTAAATCATTCAACAAATGAGAAATGTTCATGGTTTTTTTTCTCCCTATTCTTCGTAGACTGAAAGTTCAGAGGTTTATAAAATGATCTCTTAAATGCAAGATTAAATCGACTGAGAGGACTAAACTGCTGACTTTTTCATTCCCAGACACCAAAATGAAAAGTTCAAACAGTATTTCCACCCAAAAACACAAAAGTATTCACATCTCAAGATAAAAAGGCAGCTCACAACTGAGAAGCAGGAACCAGAGATTTGGCTTAAAAATATCTCAAATAACTAACTGTTCATTAAAATATGAAGTGATTTATTTACTTTCGATCAACTAGACAAATAATTGTTAAATCAGATTTGTTCCAGTCATGAGATCATGGCTTAGACAGGCCTTTGTCCCATGCAACCAGCGAGTATTTCTTACATGATAAACAGAGTTGATGTGCAACGGCCAAAAACAGCAACCTACAGCATTACATCAACAGACAGACTCTGGAAAGGAACGAGGGATACGTCATTTTCTTCAAAGCAAAATTAAGAAAATGAAGCCTGCAAATACTAAAAGATTCATTGAATGTTTCATAGGAGATTCTTAGTAAAACTTAAATATTTTACAGCCTGAATCCTGGCGTGTCTGTAAGCCTATAATTCAAAAGAGGTTGAATAAATTCTTCCATCCTCATTTCTTCTGCCCTAAAACTTGGTCTTTGTTCAGAAAACGATGAGACAATGAGAACAGCATGAGCCTATATCTGGCTCTAAACCAACAGGCACAGATCATTAAACATGGATGTTTTTTTTGACTACAAAGGCACTCTGTAACAGCTACACAGAAATATTTTAGATACTTTAAATCTTGTTTAATCCCCAAGTGGGCCAACAACTTATTAAGATTACTGGCACATGTTTTATTGCCAATAAAATCCGTCCTTCACAATGTGAAAACAAACAAGAAACAATTCACTTCTCATGACCAGGATGCCATTCAGAAAATGTGGAGACAAGACTGCACTGTTCAAGGATGGGCTTGTAATAAGTTTTCAGTGCCAAGTAAGTACGGGATGAAATAGGCAATGATCCAAACAATTACTTTTACTGAAATGTCCAATATGGAATAGCCCCAGAGTTACACTGGTAGAAATTATCTGCCTCTGAGATTAAATGTGCTAAATCTTCCATAGTTTAATTGTAAAACAAATGACAAAAGTGTTGGTTAGCTGATGTTTTCAACATATCTGATGTAAGTGTGTAAGTGCCATGCACATATATATTGTTTTATGTACATTTATAGAATAGATTTATAAATATTCCAGTAGGAAGAACCTGAAATACCAGAATCAGCTCTATTGACAAATATCTAACATAATTCAGTTAAAAAAAAAGATATAAAGAATTGATTTTTGTGAGGTACAGTATTTAATAATGACTATGAGAGCTGTTTGTTTATGGATGATGTTGTAGTGATAAATATAATGTAATTATTGAAGAAAATTGTTGAACTGTTGATGTCTCTTTGTAGGAATGTACTGCCATGATAATACTGTTGTGCATAATTCAATTACTTATCATGTATTAGTTGTGGGTTAAATGCTAAATTAAGAAAAATGTATTGTTTGATTCATGAATTAAGTTATTGATAAAGGTGTATAAGTACTGCAGGGGTAGGATTAAATAAGTTTATACTTCTTCCTACTCCTTTTTGACCATGCAAATGCAGACTTGAAGATAGATTCCCTTCATTTAAATGTCATTTTGTTTTTGTCTTATTTTGTTTCTTTGCAGGTTCGAAATAAACAAAATAAATTGTCACTGAAATGCTGTTTAGCAATTTTAATAAAAGGCGGCAGGGTAAAAAATATAGTTAAAATAAAGTATGCATATATACAAATTTACATGTGTATATATTATGTACATGCATACAACAGTACAAATAAGGTGTATAATATATGCAGTAGTGTAATAAAACAGGCAGTTCAAGATGGTGGGGGTGAATATATTGTAATGTGTAGACAGTATGTTCAAGTTGTAGCTCTGAGGCAAACATTCCTTTTGAGTAAAACCCATTCAGTCATTAATTCTCACAATTTCACATTTTGACCCAAGGCTGTATCTTGGAAACTACAGCCAAGCAGCATTTGGAGTTAATCTTTCTTTATTAGTGACTCAAACCTGGTAAAGTTTCACTACTTTTATTCCGGAGGCATTATACTTGCAGACCAGTGTTATCATCCTGTCTGAGATTCCTGCAGACTTGTGATTAATTATTTAAGATAAGATGTGATTTGTAAGTGTTCACTCCTTAATAATGATTATTTCTGGGTGGTCTTGCACTACATCCCTGCTGCAGATATAGCAGTCTTCATTCATTCACTATCATTATTACTGATGTGTGAAATATAAGCCTGCAGTTGTACAGTCCAGGATCTGACACTTAATGGAGCTCAGATATCTGTATTATAAACTGCCTCTTAACATCAGTGAGGAATAAAACATGGAAAAAAATATATTAAAAATGGGTCTCGGAGGCTTAACAGGACTCAGTTGTCAGTTTCTTTTGCATGTTCCCTTCCCAGAGGCTGAGTGGAGCTGCGACAGGCCTGTGTTTTAGCACAATGCGGTTCAACTAAAGCAACGTTTAAAAACAATGGGAAAGAGGATTTGCGCTATGAAAAAATAATGTCCCGTTTTTTCCTTTCTTTCTTCTTCTCGGGGACAGGCCCTCCTAGTCCAAACACTGTACCGAAATGGTCCTCTCCGACACGGGCAGTGATGTTACGCCCTTACGTTTCAGCCACAAACGGAATAAAACACTGAAAACACGGGCGTGAAAAACACACTAAAGCCACGTTTATGCCTAGCGTTTTACCCACTCGGATCTCTGCGTTTCTAGCGGTGTTAAAACAATGAAAAGCATGCCAGGTTCACTGTCGGAATTCCTAAATCTGTCGGCTAAATAACACAACAGGACATGAAACGACATTTTTGGGTAAACTCACCTCATTTGGTTGCAAACTATCGAAGACGCCGCCGCACCATGACCTTAAACGCAACACTACATCAGCCTTGTTGTAAATGCTGTTAATTTCTTGTGCTCATTTTCTAGGGGGTGTCCTCTTCTCTTCTCTACTGCAGCCGCTTTCTTTCTCTGCCTCGGCGTTTAGTGTTTGGGTTGAGGAAAAGTGATGTCATTGCATGAAATTGCATTACCCGCCCCAATTTTTTTCGGAGGCTGTCCCATGCTGCCAAACATCACTTCACCATATACTTAAAATACTGCCCCGTATATGTGGTTTTCTGTACCCTAAAAATACTCCCTGTGCTTTGAGTGATTCTGCTGCAGCTATAAATCCTCTGAACAGGACATGATTATAAAACACTCAACACATGTATCTCAAAATAGTTTATTTGTGGATGAGAGATTTTAACAAACTATTCGTAGACGCCGACAATCTTAACTCAACGCCGTGTACCAGATATATTATTAATCTGAACACTTTTACATCCACTTGAGATTTAATCAAACTTAAGTTGATGGAAAATGAGAGTTAACGGTCTTAAACAGGGTGTGAGCAATGTAAGGCAGTTTACCCCAATGAAACAATAAATAGACCAACATGACAGAAGTAGTCAGTAAATGAGCATTTCAGTGGTAAATGGTCAGAGTTGATCCACACTGTAGATCATCCACGGATTGATGGCCAGCACAGCATCTGTCTTTGCGCAAATGAAACGTGCTCCTGATAAATGTGAGGATTTGAGCTTCATCTTCATCTAGGAGCTTCAACTGTGGAAGTGTCAATGTCTTGAAGTGAATTGTCTGTGGTGTCTTCTTCACCCCCGACCACCTCTGACACCACCTATGTGGAAGAACAAGAGGTTAGGACGAAGCTGCGTTTACTGTAAAAAGAGAAGATGTGTTGCTTTTACTAAAGCTGTAATTTTCAGCTAAAAGACGCAGATGATTTCTCTTAGGTCACAGTTGAGATTCCTGGGTGTTAGTCAATGTCTGACATGACATAACTAATGCTGCATTTCTAATATGTGGTACTGGCTCGACTCGACTTTTTTGTGTTTCCATTACGTAAAAGTACCTGGAATCTGGTGCTTTTTTTTTTTTTAAGTATCTGCTTGGCCGAGGTTCCAAACCATGTGAAGAGATACTAAAATGTGACATGTAAACACCGCAGACCACTGATTGGTCAGAGGGTTGTCACAGCGAAATTCCATCATCACTGTGCAGCCCACCACTTTTAACAAACCAGATTGGGAAGTTGCTAGTTAATATACCTGTAAGCTAAATACATTCATGATGACAGCCCGCAAAACAACACTGTGGTCAGTCGAGGAGGTTCAGACATTTCTGTCCTTGGTGGCTGATGAAAAGATTCAGTGTGATAAAGTCAGAGTGTTACAACTGTCAGCTGTGTCGTGCTGAAGACGTCACAAAAGTTACGCCCAGCATCGCTATGACGACCAGGTACTCTAAAGTCAGTAGTATCCTGTAATGAAACAACCTCCAGGAATAGTACCTGGTACCCGAGTCGAGTCAGTACCACGTGTAGTGGAAATGTGGCTATACAGGACAAGAATGCAGAGACAAGACTGCCTCTTATACGGACGCGCAAAAGATTCAAGATTACAGAGATCCTTAAGGAGAGTTAACCTGGTCGTCCATGATGGCATCCACATCTCTTTCTGAAAGCTGTCCTGAGGTATCCAGGTCAACCTGATCAGGGTCTTCTCCTGTCAGTATGTCCATAGGGGCTTCAGCAATGGCTCTGATGGTCTGGTCCTCCAGAGCCAGGGCCGTGTCAAACTGAAGAGGCGACGGAGGTCCTTGCATGCCATCCCCTTCCACATCCAGATCCTATGCATGGGGAACACAGAGATAATTCTACATAATTAACCCTAAAATCTCAATATAAGACTTGCATTAACCCTTTAACAAGACTGGCTTGCTCTGTAGATTTCACAAGAATTTCATGGCTGCTTTTATTTCTACGTACATCACTGAACTCTAAGGGTAGACTCTCTGTGGGCTGCAGTTCGGCTGCACTCAGATACATGTCTTTGCTTGCTGGAATGAGCTGCTCCTGTGGTGGAGGCTCCTGCTCCGGCTGATACATGGGGGGAGGTAAGGTAAGGTGGAGTGGGCAGCGAGGGTCCTCAGATTGACCCATGTGTACAGTACGGTCACATGGGGCGTCTTTCAGTCCTGGACACATTTTGAAAAGCACCTGATTGCTGTCCTGGTAAATATCTGAGAGTATTGTTGTCAAAGGAAAAAAAAATAAATAAAACCATCAAATCAAACCACTACCACCTTAAAACAAAAATACCAAATGTGAACAGGAAAGCATACATCACAAGTTGCCACATTAAGCATTATTCCAAGAAGTACAATTATTCTCACTCAATTAATCTTTCTGTTCTTATTTCTCAACATAATGGATGCATTGTATTGTTGTAGAAGCTTAGCCGTATCAATAATATGCCTGAGTTGTTTTGCACAGTGAGTAGTGAGATTCCTGGCTCAGCATAACACTGGAGAAAGGGTTTGTACAGTTTGTTCACAATGAAACACTGATGTTTTGGCACAGCTACATTGCATTCCACCTAAATGGCATAAACACAATGGTGCATACAATGTGAATACTACATGAAAGAAGAAAGAAGTGGAAAGCGTGAGACATGAAGGGATACCAAAGTATTTGGGGTCAAAATGAAAAAAGGTTGGAAAGGAAAATTGTGCCTTCCAACTGAATTGATTAGCCCCTTTGCAACTCTGGGAAAAACCAACAGACCACAGGAAGGAGTTCATGTAGGCTCCCTTTGAAACCAACAGCTACCTCAAGCTGCTGGCCTTGATTGGGGCCAAGTCGGATAACTACTAAAAAAAATGAAGATGGGTGAGAGTCTGAATGAACAGAGAGCATCCAAATGTCAGGTGTTGGTTGAAACATGAGTTAAAGTTGAACTTGTTATAATCTATCTTATTCAGCCAAACTGAGGATACGTGTTAGACAGTGGCGGGTCATGGGCAGACATGGGTTTGGACACCGGGTTCCCTCTACAAACGAGATGCATTTCTCATGTGCCGTTCTTGTGTTTGGCTGAAAAAGAGGAAAGTACTGGTTAAAATAGTGATCTGGAGTATGTCACAAAACCATCAAAAAGGCAAAATAAAGTTAAATTCTGTCCGCTTGATGGGATCATTTAAGATCCCCATTTCATTATGTTCCACTCAAAAATGTTGAGTATAGCCCCAAAACCAGAAGTATGCATTACCCCCATTCACTACAGCTTTACACAGCATGCTCAACATGGTTACAGGAAAGTACTGGCTTTGAGAAGCACAGGCAGTACTGATGAGTAGCACAACATGGAACATTTTAATCCAAGCATACCCTTCCATTTTAGAAGTCAAGTTGTTATTTTTAAAAAACATTAGGAACATCCTTTTATGCACATCATACTTGATGTGACTGCTTCAGCCCACCTTTCAACATGATGCAAATTCATCATATCTCACTTTTCTCCAGGGGTGTGTTGCCATAAAGACAGCTAATCAAATGTTTTAAAACATTATATTCAAAGTTTTCCAATTCCATCCCGTTAAAACACACTGAATGTAATTACTGGCACTTATTTGCCATAATATCTGGAACGAACTAAGTAAAGATGTATTCAGTAGTGATATAAACTGATCACAGGAGAGGGGGTCATTATGATTAACCAGGACATGAATAAAGCCCACAGTACACTTCAACACCACCTCCCTTATTTGCTACCTGTAGCAAAGGTTAGTTTGGGAAAAAAAAATTTTTTTTGAGAAAGTTGCATCAATGTCACATCCCATCCAATCAGACCAGCCTTAATGTGGGTTGGTCTGAGTGGTCCTGTGCACACTGTAGATTTGTCAATAGCACCCTCTACAGTGATGGAGTGCAATGGGAAGTTCTGCAAACATCCAAGCACAAATATGTACACAATGCAGGCTGTGGACCACATGCGCACAGCTGCAGAGGTCATAAGAAAGGCCTTATGCATAAATGCATGTTCATAATCTTATGTTTCTCTTAGGGTTTCCAAAGCCACAGTTTAATTATTGAGCAACAAAGACAGAAATCGACCTCACCCATGTTTATTGGGGGAGCCGAGATGTAAAGAACACTTTAAACAGTGTCCTTGAGTGTCAAGAAAGGTGCCTATAAATGAAATTATTTTATCATTATTATTATTATTA
>JAPTGW010000026.1:7066003-7077624 GCA_029814545.1 Apogonichthyoides opercularis
GGGTATGGAGGAGGGAGAGTTCTCTGAGGCCAGAGAGGACATGGCAGCTCTGGAGAAGGATTATGAGGAGGTCGGAGCTGATAGTGTTACAGAGGAAGACTACGACGGAGAAGAATACTAAAATCATGCATCCTTCATGTTTATTTGTCTATAATGTGTTTAACTAAAGTTTATGATTGGCTGTACTATTGTTTGCACTCAATTTTACATCACACAGGACAGGTTGCATGCATCGTGTGTGTGTGTTTTGTTTTGTTTTTGTATAAATGAAAGATTGAACAATACTGCATCTATCTTATAGCTGAGTGTTTTCAGAGATACTCAGGATAGTTAGTGAGGTCAACTATGCTCCAAACCACTATAAAACCTGCCCAACAGCTAACTGGCAGTCAATCATTAGGCAAAATCTTTATCATTAACTCAGTTTAGTCACTTGGGGGCAGTAGTGTGCAACAGTTGTAGCCCAAACCATACTAAAGTGGAAAGATATTTTAAACTTCATTCAGCCTACAATACTGAGTAACATCCACAGCAACAGGTCTATT
The DNA here is from genome assembly GCA_029814545.1 of Apogonichthyoides opercularis. Classification (NCBI taxonomy): domain Eukaryota; kingdom Metazoa; phylum Chordata; class Actinopteri; order Kurtiformes; family Apogonidae; genus Apogonichthyoides; species Apogonichthyoides opercularis. The sequence continues at coordinate 7,066,549 of JAPTGW010000026.1, forward strand.
GTCAGGATACAGCTTAAGACTTCAAAACTGCTAATACAATGTAGGAACTGTAAGTTCTCGAAACCGTCTGAGAAGAACCAGGGCAAAGCCCTGTCCTGGTTTAAAATAGGGTGTGGTATTCACTGTGGCCCAAAGGAGGGATTGGGGTGTCTCAGCCTGGCAGACAGGTGGTGTTTAAAAATACTTAGTTCTGCACTTATGGGACTGTTCACAGAAAAAACTTAATTTGATCACCAGAACACAGCATGCGGATAACTGTTGTAAAAATTCTTTATTTAATTTCAGCTTTGTATTTTTTTGCCAAGTTGGCTCGCCATGACATTTCATTTTAGTATAAGCATCAGAGCAGACAAAACAAATTGGCCTTTACACTAAAGTGACCCCTGTAAATAGTCATATTGCACTCAATAGGATTATCTGCCAGTTAACTCGTTAACCTTTATTTTTGGGTATAATTAACTTCTATATATATAGAACATTATGTAGATTAAAGACTGACAATTGCAAATAATGATGTTCTAAATGAAAACTCATAGGAGATTTAATTATATTATTTTAAAGTTTAAAATCAGTGGGAAGTTTCTTCAGTTTTGTAGTAAAACAAGGCATAACCAATGGTGTGCTTGCTCACTAACAATTATCTATTAACCTTACATTGTAACATATATTACATTGTATTCATGGGTAAAAATACGATGGAGAAATGATCAACAGTGTATTGTACTCAGTGTAAGACATGGAGTTTAGAATTATTCCATATTTTTTCTCCGTCTCACAATCATGAGGTAATTGACTGGGAAATACTGTCAAGAAATTTAGGATTATGTATTTTTGGATTAAAATCAATTGATGCATGATAATTCTCGCAAAGCTGTGCACGTCAAAAACTTACAAAATTACAGACACACACACAGTGCTTTCATGCATACAGAAGTTGAACTTAAATTTTGCTCTAATGCAAGTCAGGACCTGAATATAATGTAGTGGAACAGCCAGGATAGTTTTCAACACTGAAACATACATGAAACCATTACAACTCACAGGCAAACAACCTTACTTCAACATACAGTACCGGTAACTTAAATAAGCCCCTCCTAGACCCCCTTGCAAATCTTGCATGGCAGAACAAATACACCTTTCAGTTAAACAGAACCCCCTAAACAGAACACAGGGACATACAGTACATACACAGTGTTTCAATTGCAGTGACACTCAAGCTATAGTTTCTCAATTTTGTCCAGCAGCTCCTAAACCAGTGCAGCAGAACGACCACAGTAAATTTTCCAAATGCATATAAACCCTAGTGAAAATATCAAATTTCACAGTGTTACACAACAGTCTCAAATACAGACTTTACATGATGCAGAAGCTTTTAATGCAACTATCACAGTCCTTCTACAGAACAACATGAAAACAATATGAAGTAGGTTTCATTGTATATATATTTGCATTGCTTAGCTTTTCATTGTCAGTTAATTCTTAGCAGTATATCCCAGAGAGCTTTTTAACATGACTTACACAAACTTAAACATTTAATGAAGACTGCTACCTAATGAATACTTAAATTTTTTTTAAAAAATATATGTAGGATGATGCAGAAAATTAAAACAATGACTTAACACTCCCAAATCCTTCACACATCTGCTGCAGTCGTGTCTAAACAATCAAGTTCAAGGCATCATGGAGAAAATATTCAGTCTTTATAAATTATCAACATGAAAATGCTTAAGTATCAGTAGAGTTTGATCTGTCTGATTCGGTGTTGCATGAGCCAATTAAGGATTTAATAAAAGTCTTTGGCAAAATGTTGTTGAACAGAGACTTTTTGAGCGCATACCGAGCCACCAAATGTAGACATACTCTGTATCATCCAGCACTGACTTTAACTTACAAACATCAACATATTCAGATGTACTGAATCATCTCTGTCATTCACTGTCCTTCTGTTTCTCTAACCTCTGGAGAGAGAGGTCCGTCTCAGAGCCTCACACAGTCACACCAACAAAAACCTTCAGAGGACATGCTGCTGTCTGCATGAGGCTTCTGTTTCCTACAGTGGTTTCTCTGATCTCTGGTCCTTTCTGAGGATGCAGGCCATCTCTCTCCAACACTGCTGGTAACCTGCAACATTGACAATAAACTGCTGTCACTCACCTGCATACAGCATGAAACGGTAAAGTGTCTTGTCATGCAATATTACCTGAAGTGGTGGCCGAGTCTCATGACAAAATGTGTACAAAGAGGATGGCCAAGCCGATGTTGAGCAGGATGACCATGCAGATCATTATGGTGTTTGGGCCCTTTGAAAAGAGTTTCCAAAGAAGTCAATGAATAAAATGCATAAAATTACTAAGTATTAAAAAGTCACAAACAGTTTGAGTCATCATATCTAAAGACAAAAAATACAATAAAAAACTGCCTTGGACCCAAACCTACAAAAATACATCATCTACATTTATAAATTACTAATAACAAACTCAATTAATTTATGTAACATCTATTATACTGAACAAACTCCTGTTTCTCACTTTCCATATTCTAAATGTTCCTCTATGCAGCTTCTTTAAAATTAAATATGAAAATGAATACACATATCAAATCACTGCTTTGATATTTGCTCTCCCAATTGGTGACCCGATAAAAACCAGTTCATGACCCACTTTGGGCTGAAGTTTTGGAAAGACAGCTTTAACGAAACAGACCACAATATCGTTAAAATAAATTCCTTGTCCAAGCATATACAATTTTTAAAAATAGTGTTTAAAAATTGACATAATACTTGCACCCCTTGACTCCATACATGCTACACTTCAGCCTCAGAATGAATGAATTGTCTCAGCTGCCTATAAAGTGCCTGTTCTTCAGCACAACAGCTTGGAAATATGAGATTTAATATGAACTTAGTTGGAGATATAAGGTAAAATTATTTGCTTCCTGTCTCACCTCTAGCTCCAAAGACTCAGCAGACAGCTCCTTGCTTTGGGTCGTCACTAAGGCCTTCTGTCTGCCTTCATTTTTGGGTTCGACCTTCAAGCCTGATTTGAGAACAATGGCTTTCGGTTCCACTGGTTTGGGGACTATCTTAGGTTCAGGTGTGGGTGGAGGCCTTGGAGATGGAGCTGGACTAGGTTGTCTTCTTGACATTGGCTTTGTCTCTGCTTTGCTGGATGGTCTGCTCGGCTCCCTGGATTCCACTTTCCTTTCAGACAAAGATGACGCTCTTTCCTGGACTGATGGAGGTCGTTCAGGTTTAAGCTCAGTGACTTTTGGCTCAGGGGTGACAGCTTTGGCAGGCACTTTACGGGTGGGACGCGGTGGTTCTTCTTCATCTTCAGAGATGAGGCTATTCCTTAAAGAGGAAAGAGCTGGAGCTGGAGCTGAAGCTGGAGCCGGAGCCGGAGCTGGAGCCGGAGCCGGAGCTGGAGCTGGAGCCGGAGCCGAAGCTGGAGTCGGAGCTGGAGCCGGAGCTGGAGCCGGAGCTGGTGATGGAGCTGGAGCCGGAGATGGAGCTGGGGATTGAGCTGGAACTGTGGATGGAGCTGGAGCAGGAGCTGGACTGTCATCTGGAGCTTTAGCCTCGGCATCAAACTTCTGCAATGCCTTGATCTCTAAATCAGAGCCCTGCTCGTTTTTCTGGCTCTGACGGCTGGGGGTGCGGGAAGGCCCACGGCTGCTGGACGCAGCTCCACCTTCAGGTGCAGCTGGGGCTGAAGCAGAAGCAGAAGATGCAGGGGTCGTGGGCCGACTGGTAGGCCTGCTGTTGGGTTTACTTGCACTTTTACCACCTCCACCTTTGCTGGTTTTGTCTTCATTCCAGCTGCCTGGACTAAGGAGTTTAGTGTCTTCCTTGATGGTGATGCCTGGGCTTGGAGAGGGGGTGCGGCCTGGGGATGAACCTGGCATGAGGCTGTCCAGTTCATTCATGAGTGGGCTGTCAGGTGGTGTGGGCAGGGGCTCCTCCTCAGCTAACAGCGGCTCATGCATGACAGTGTCTGTGTTCTCACTGCCCTCCACTGCCTCATGCAACAGTCTCTTCTTCAGATACTCAGGCCCTGGTGAGACCAATTACACCATAATGTTAGAGTTTCAATATATTCATGTACTGCTGCCCTCTGAGGAGTATGTGACATTTCTTGCACAGTGAACAATTATTAATGACAACCAATTATATAAAACTGTAATCACTGGGGTAGTGTTAGAACGATACTAAAGCTTCTAGGGAGTTCACTTTTTCACTTAGAGTACTAACAGACAAAATATATCTAAAGTATTTATTTTTGCTTTAAAAAAATCATTACTCCTATTAATAAGAATATTGTCTTACTATAGCTAAACAGTTTCAGTATGTAGGTATGTGATCTGTGCATGCTCACATGTCTAAATTGTAGAGTATTGGAGTCTGTGTGAGCTTGGGAGCTGTTTGTCTGTTGTAGTATTTTACGGTGTTGCTGCTGTAGAGGAGCTAAAGAGATACACTGAGGTGATTTTAAAAACTAATGAATAACTGTCCCTGTTACTTTGTGTAGAAATAGTTTATATTGCACAGGCTATTATCCAAGATGTAGGTAAGTAAGTCACAGTCATAAGCTTAAAAATGGAGCTCGTCAATGTCAATAAATGACCAGCAGAAAACAGATTCCAACACAAACTCCACTTAAGCATCCAAGTGAATCTTCCATATTCAATTCTAATGACATCCTTTGCTTAAACTATTAATTTCCTTTGGCTACAGAAGCAGGAAGCAGATTATAGATAGCTACTTATTTGAAAGAAATACATTTTACTCTATTTTCAGCTCTGAAACAATGTAGAAAAAAGGAGGGTGTCTATTGAACTTCTACTTAGATTTTTCCATAATAAAATAAATCAGAGCCTATACACTCTGACACGTTATGTCTGTGTTGTTATCTCTGTGGTGAGAGGTCTTTCATGGAAGAATGCTCAGCAGGGCTGCGTCCATTTGCACCATTATTCAGAGACAGTTTGGGCAGCCGCTCAGAAAGCTGTCTAGCTCCTGTGGGTGTCTGATTCCTTTAAGGTCTCTGCTGTGGGAGAAAAATGCTTGTGAATGGCTCTGCTGCTTTTGTGTCAAAGAGTAAGTGCGCGTCGCCAGACTTCCAATGAAACTGATATGATACCTTCGACCCAATAAGATGTTCCATTTTTAGACATTCAAATGCGACTACCCTTGTGGTGAGCCTCAGCAGAGGATCTAATAGCTGAAACTCTCAGTACATTAAGGGAGTTAAAGACATAAATGCTTGGTTTCCTTTACAAAATATCTTAAAATAAGCATGTAAGTGATGATAATAATACTTATGTGCACCAGATGAGCAAATACAGTTTGGTATGACGGTAAAGATCATGAATATGAGCTTCTGCATCCAATTTTAGGTGATCCGAATCCATGTTTTCCATAGAGTTAATTTGATCTTTGATAATTTTTTCCTCACGATTTCACTCATATTTCAGCATTTCTCCTGTATGAAAGGGTTAATATTCACTGACCTGGCTGGTAGAATGAAGGGGAAAGCTCTTTGGCCACCAGTCGGGCAATGCTGGACTCACTGTTGGAGGCTTGAGCGGCCTGTTCAGCTCCATCTGCCTTGGCCTTTGAATGGGATGTTCTGCATGGTACAAATGCAACACAATACACAAAAATCATACATCTTCACTTCTCCTTGCTGTTACTGGCAACTCTTAAAATCCAAAAATGTATGGAGTTTGTCAACAAAACTGGACCCACATATACATGTTTCATATATGCTATCTGTCATGAATGTGAGGTAAAAATGTCCCAAACCTCCTAATTAAAGTAAATATAACCCCTGAGTACAACCCCTTGGAGACTGTGGTAGAAACACGAATTAGCCTACTTTTTAAGTAGCTCCTCTGGAAATTTGGAATGAAAACTGCATAAATTATATCAAAGTTTTAAGATTAACTTAAGCAGCCATAAAACTATGTGACAGTAAATGGTCATAACTCTTACAAAAGTCCAAAAAAACTGTCGGGAAATCATGTCTTGGCTGACATCTTGTTAGCTTGAACATTAGCTACACCATCACCAGGAATAATTGTGATAGTCTGATAAGTTATATAACCTTAAATACTACTTAATAAAATGCTAGTCGGTTTATTTAGATTTATTTAACCATTATTTATCCAAGAAGACCCTTGAGATAAATCTCTTGCGTAGTTACATAAAATGTAAATCTTAAATGCATCTATTCTTAGCAACTTACATTAAGTAAATCAATCAAAACTGTGTCTGTGTATTTTGTTTTTTGGATGTATGAAGTACAAACTTGTGCTTTATAATAGTATTTACCTTTAATGTGAGTTTATTCTTGTACTTCATTACATCTCAGAGGCAAATATGATGGTTTTTATGTTTCAGTTTCCTTTTCAGTTTCCATTTCTTCATCCCCTTATCACATATCCCCAAATGCAGTCACATAACATTTTTGTTTTAAACTGATGGATGAAGTAATGGTACTTTTTCCATTACTGTTTAGAGATTAACCTTAGAAAGTGGCAGACCGACCCTATGAGAGGGTTTGTTTATCCTATTCAGTCATGCTGATGTGAAGGCCAGGGGTGTGTGTCCGCTGGTCCTACGGCTCATTAGTATTATTATCTATTGAGAGAGGAGGTGTCCTTTTCTGCTGTTGGTCTGAGACAGAAATAAATGGTGCTTTTATCATTCTCACCAAGACAATGAGTTATTACTGGCAAGCCACCGGGGGCACCGTCATCACATGTGTCTCTGCAGTTTATGAAACACACAGTATAGCAGTTTTTATGCCAGTGAAACTCTTTGTTTTCTTGGTCTTTCACCTTTGTTTTACAGTATTTTTTGGACAAACCTGTAATGATAGACAACTGATATTTTTCCACATTACTGATTGTGATTACTCTGTGAATACTTGACATACTGTAACTTTACACTGAGCTGAAAATAGCCAACTGGAGCACTAGAAGACTCAGTGGGGAAGGTGCTTCCCGCTGGAACAATTAGAGACTCTTGAGGTTTCCTGCTTGATATAGAGGCACTCCACCTGTCCACACACAGTCAGCACCTCCTTTTCCGTGACCACCCCCACACATGCGATAATAACCACACTGAAATGACTAATTTTATATATAGAGTTATAACAACAACAGCTGCTGTTTAATTACAAGCCTTTTAATACTAATCCCAGTGGTACAATTAATAACTAACTCATAACCCATTAATACACAGACACACACACATTAAAAGTGCAAACATGGACAAGTATTATATTCAACAAAACATTGTATAGGTTTATACAGTCTCAGCATAGATGGTTGAGGCAAACATTTATTGCTTATATGACTACAATACTTCATTGGTAACAGACAGATGTGTCAAAACACATTCATCTGTATTTTAATCCCTCCAGACAAAGTGTCGTGTTTAATACTTGACAAGATGGCAGCTCCTCCATTCTGCTGGGTAAGTTGCCAGTTAGTGGGTAGAGTAGAAAGGATGGTAACAGATGGCTTCATGCTGCTCTTCACCCGAAACTCACCATGGAAATCCTGTGATCTGAGTGGAGCTCAGCATTCAGCACAGTACCAACTATGAGCCAAGTAAAGCAGAATCAAACACGACGCTCAGAGGGAGAAAGGTGGTGGACTGATGGCTGGTTGTGCTATAAATATCTCCTCCGTCAACTTTAACAACACAGTGTAATGCAGTATATAGATGTCTTATATTTCCACCAACACAGCTCTCTGTAAGTACTATAAATGTGATGAAATCACACTGTTGAATGTGCAGCACACAATAATAGATTCAACTCCTAACCTCCTCAGACCTGGGCTTTGCATTTGTATTTTACAGATACACTTAGATAATTAGTATTAACAAATTAGAAAAAATTATGTCTGCATTGGGGAACACTAAGTTTGTTTTATTGTATAACACCAGTGTGTCTCCACGTTTGATGATGCATACACAAGGCAACAAAGCTCAAAACTTTGATTTGGAACTCAATACACCCTCTTTGCATCATTCTCCAAACAAGGACAGTACTTTTTGTCCAAAGGTTTTTACACTAATCAAAATTAAAACTGAATTACACTAATCAGTGTAAATATACACTGTTTCCCACAAAGCTGGAATAAAATATTTGTACCATTTTGTCATGAAATGACAGTGATAACGTGATTTATTTTTGATCAGTAAAGTGCAATCATTGCACCTGGTCAAAAGTAATTACCGATGTCTATTAATAGGAATAAAAAGAGGAATGGATCTGAAAACAAAAGCCTTCCAACTATTGTGGTTTTATTATCACTAGAAGACAGAATAAAGTGTTGACTAATAAGCATGCCAGGTTCAAGTTGAACAGGATTAAGTAAGAAGTGCAGAAATCCCAAGATGCAAAAACACAAGGTGTCAGAAAGTCACATTAGCTCAGTAAAGAAAGTCATTCTGACTTGTGCTGCAAAATAAAAGAATAAAACAATTCCAATAGAAGAAAAAGACCAGCATTTAGGTGCTTCTTAACATAATCTAACAATAATATAGTTGTATATTAGTATCATGGTATCCTGAATATTTTTTTACCAACATAAATCACCCATATACATTTTTATAACTTAAATTTCTGCTTTTACATTTACATTTTTTATGTAAACTGTTAAATAGACCAATACAATAACATAATATCTCATTCAGGCAATAGATGATGTTTTCTTTCACAGTCCATAAGATATTTTTATGTAACGTGAGTCTTCATATACTTACATACCTTCATAAATGTACAACAATAGGATTCATTAAAAAAAATTTTAAGTTGTGTTCTACTGAACTGTGTGTGTGTGAATATTTCTCCTCAACAAAACACGACATTTGACACTGCGACCTAAATACCCCTTGTGGCTTCAGGGCTCCCTTAAGGAGACACTGGTTGTACTGTGAGGAGTGATGAGACGTCAGCTGTAGAAAGACATTCAATTGTGAAGAAGCAGTCTTCAACACCTGCAGCTACGAGATTACAGATTCAAGCCCAGCGAGTATCATAATGTAAAGTCTGTTTTAATGTCAAAGTTGATCTAGAAATAGATTTGCTACTGCTCTGTTTTTACCCTCAAAGCTGTTCTATAACCATCTGTTTTTTGTCATGCTACAGTTGTCCTGGAGCCTGCTGATGGTGAGATGTACTCTGTCATTCTGGCATGTGCCACTGGATCTTTGTGGAGGGTCCTATTCAACTATGTGCGCCTATGTGTGTGTAGACAGTGTGAAAGAGTGATTTAGCTTCTATTAAAAGATGACTAAATATTTCAGAACATAATTAAAACACTCTGCCAAAATACACATAGGCTGCGGCGCTAAAAAATACACATCTTCATTATTGCAACACGGCTATCAGGTCGCATAAGGAATAGAGATTTTATTATTTGGTAAAATTACTTAGCATCCATTCTCCTTATGATGTAATTTCACACCAAATAAAATAATAAATCAATCTAGAAATAGTCTGATGCTGAGGTCAGAGCTCGACATTGTTTACAAATGTACGACCTGTTGATCATTCGCCAATACAAAATGTCCAGCATCAGCAATACAGTGTGTAAGCCAACCCGTACAACTAAAGCTAGGTGTGGTACATATATACGCTAACCCTTTATACCCAAGCATTTGCTTATGAGCTGTGTCATATTAATAACCGTGGGACCATTCGACACCGCTGCTGACGCAAGGTGTACTGAGGTCTGTGATCTCTGTGAAACTAAAGCGCACAGCGGCTGAGAGTACAACAAATACAGACAAATCAGGTAGATGTGTAACATGAGCAGACAGGTGTATTTTACAGCATAGATAGGTCTAACTTTGATTAGTGTGTGTTCTAGATAGAGAAAAATGGGGTAATGTTGCAGCATAATAATGTATAAATAGAAAAACAAAGAGACACTAGGATCCAGCATGAGAAAACAGTGTGTCTGTGACGAGGCAGGAAAAATAGGGTTTGGAGGCAGGGGGTGGAGGGATAATCAGCTGTTGCATTCCCCAGTGATTGTGATACAGCAAGAGTGCGCCTGTCCATATTTAGTCAGGGCTCCTCTTTGACCACAGGGCCCCTGTCTGTGCGTCATTTACACCCTGTTCTGCCGTACAGAACCTCCTCCAGACGCCTGCCGACCGACCCACGCAACAGAACAATGTCCACATAGAGTCTGAATGCCAGTGAAAGCTTACCTAACTGGACGTGAAGTGGCTGGGCCTGGCCTCCTTGCACACAGGTTGTCCATGTATTTTTAACCCTCCACTTCATTGCCAAAGGATCATAGAGTGAGAAAACCGCAGCCAGGAACAGATGTGTCATGTCTCTGCTGCTCGCTTGTATAATAATTGATGATACTTTAGAGCACAGACCACTCAGAGTGCCTGTTGTTTAACTTGTCTTCCAACTGTTAGGAGTTTTATCCACTATATTAAAGCATTTGGTAGGGATGTATATTTGATTGGAACAAAATAAAGGTCAGTGAGGTTCTGTTAAAAGCTGCTCTGCATAAATACTGAATGTTTGCTTCCATTGTTGTTCCACTGTGCATGCGCTGTAGGTGAGTTAAAAGTACTAAGACACTGAATACACTGAATGCCGACCAATAACTCTTATTATGCTGCTTATCCTTGGAGTAAATTATTTAGATTTCAGACTGCAGAGACAGAGGTCTGTAGTCCATCAAGCACAAAGCTCACTGCTGTAAACACACGGCTACTTCAGGTGCAGAAGATGACTGCAGGCAAACACACACTGCCTTGTACGGTCATACACAAAGTGAATGTATGACCAATACACTGGGCAGTTGATATTTTGCTTGATTTTTTCAACTGAACACCCAGGTCAGAACAGTGCTAGCAATAAATTATTAAAGGAGGGATATTTTGCTATTTTTAAATGGAATTATGCATTTTAAAACATTTCCCTGTGGTCTACATCAACTGTAAATGCTATACTTTGGTCTGAATTCTTCATTAATTCAACTCCACAGGTCCATCTTTGACCCTATTTCTGAGTAATGACACCAGAAAGGTCG
>JAPTGW010000026.1:7142546-7154240 GCA_029814545.1 Apogonichthyoides opercularis
GCAGCAAACAAGACTCTAAACAGGGGCGACATAGATTACCTCTGGAATCAGTGGGAGAAAGTGGATTTTTCTGGATTATTATGCGATTTGTGCTTACAATGGACATTAATAGACTGAATACACACAGAATTCCATGTGTTTGTGACTGAGATTCACTTGAATCTTTTTCCAACAGGTGTTTTTTTTGGGAAAGCGTGTCTACTTAATACTCAAAGGAGCTCTTAAAACTATAAAAAGTGACTATTAGTTAAGACTATATAGACTAAACTAAACTCTTTTGAACTCTATATGGTTTTAACTCTATTTTTGCTGCAGAATACTAGCATTATACAACTTTTCTGAGCTATCTCTGTGAGTTTGTATTTGTTCCATACGTCCACATGGTGGCAGTATTAAGCAGTGACTTCAACCTGACTGTCAGGCCTGTGGCTGTAAAAAAAAAAAGCTTGGTGTGTGACATTGAAATAAAAAATGAAAGCAGTTGTTTATTAAAAGACATTAAATAGAATAAGAGCTTCATGTGACCTCTGCAGATAGAAAAGACAGCAGTGGATGAACACAAATGAGACATGAACCGTTGAAGGTTCACTAAAAAGGAAAAATGATGCTGGAGGAAAGTGAAGATGATGATTGTTTATCATATTTGTCAAAGAAATTACAGATTGGTTTATCATGAGGCTAATTTAGCACGTTGTTTTTAAAGCTGTGGAGGTTAAATGTCTATCAAGCAGCTGATGACTGAAGAACCAATAAGTAGTCGCAGAGATAAAGGCGGTTGGAGCAGAGCTGCTGACAGGGGTGATTGGGCCAACAGTCAAAATGAATTCTCAGCAAAACAGAGTTAATGATTACAGAGCCTTATCACACACTGTGATTGATTTACGTCTTGCATGGGTCTTCATGTTTATTGATGCAATTGTTTACTTATTTGGTGGACAGAGGCTACTTGAGTTTTTCAGTCAGACAGGATTTGAAGTAAAAATTAATCACAATTTTGGTTTTGCTTGTTTTATCTGCAAATTTCACAAAAATAATAGCAAAGGAGTAAATGTGTCAAATAAGGAAAAAATAATTTTGTGTCAGAACAGCTGCAATTTTTGTACGAAAGCTATTTATAGGACCAAATATTCTCTGCTATAAGGATCTTTTGGACTATTTGGAGACAAAATACAAACCAAAAGGACTGTATTATTAATAGTATTCACACTTATGGCTCACTATAAGAAAATATGTATTTCATAACAATTCCTGTGTTGTTGTTGTTGTTTTTAAATTAACAGCTAAGGGTCATCTTAAAACAGTACAAAACTTAAAAAAAACAAACATTTATCATCACTCCCTTTCAATTATACAGGATCTTTTTTCTCACTACTAAAGATGGATATTCTTCCCTAAGCCTCAGTTTGGCAATCTGACCACATCCACGATTACATCTGACATATTGGCACAATTCAAACATAAAACTAAGTAACGAAACCTGCAACAAGAGATGAAGCGGCTTTTGCGCACAGGTTTGTAGGCCTCTGGAGACACATCAGCATCACAGTAGGTATAGTGAACTATTATTTGGTAAAATATACATAAGATGTGGTTAGTTTAGCTGTGTAGAGGTGTAATATAAAGGCAGTAGAAGGATTTAAGAGAATTTCATAGATGTTAGAAACAAACATAATATTCATATATAATGATAAAAAAAGGGAATTAGATCATTATAAGAGCTTAATCAGTGTTATTATAACTATGAAAATAAGTAACTATATTGCAAAGGTACAGAAAATATGATATTCCCCTGGGCCAACCGCAGAGGCTTGCATAAGCTGTGTTATTTGCAGATAGTTATCTGTTGACAAGGTCTTTGCCATGACACTCTACTCACCTATCTCCTCCATCTACTGAACCGGAGCAGAGCAGCCGCCTTTTTCTGCTGCAGCCAGCACATTGTCTCCTTGTGTTTTACTCTTATCAACATCAGCATACTCCTGAATGTTTCTTACAAACACTCACATTTTCCCCCTGTGCTGATGAGGTTCGCTTTGAAAGAACAAAATAAGTCCTCAGGCAGACATCGTATTCCACATTTCAGTGACTCTTCCAGGCCGTGATGATTGTCTTCTTTCCTCCCAACTGCTGCCTCCTGTGTTTTCATTTCAATATGCTGCTTGCCTTTGAGTTCGGACATGGGGAAATGAAATGTAGTCATTGAGGAGAAGGTACAAATAGGCAGTGGTTGCAAATGGAGTTTGGTCAGTGGTCGGAGATTCCTATTCAGAAGATAGACAGGACTTTGTTCACAAACTGGAGTTTGAAGTTTCAAAGGGGAGAATCACACAAGTGTTACATCAGGTCTCAGTGATCCTTTGACTTTTAGCCCCGGGGCAGGAGTTTGGGTGACTGATTATAAGACAATACGCTCTGGTCCATCACATTAACAACATGGCAAACTCCTGCTGCACGTACTGTGTATTCAGCACATAAATATGAAGCAGTGGTTTTCAGCTGCATCCATTATCCACATGGGAAAATCACGCAGTACCAGTTTATTTCTGAATCTTTCTTCAGGAGCTTAAGTTTTGTCTTGAGTAAACATATAAATATGTATAACTCAAGTGTATGAATTTGGTGACTGCGTTATAAATGATCACCTCAACAAACACAGGTTTTTACTGATTTACTGTGTTTGTAAGGCCTGCACGTGTCAGTCCAGGCAGTGTACAGTGGGAATGTAGCCTAGCATGTTAAAGCTAACCCCCCCCACCTCAAAAATGCAGATAAGTATTGGAGTATTTTTGATCAAACCTGCCCTATCTCACACTTCAGAACAGTTTGTCGCTTCATGATTAAGAGAGCTATAACCGTGCAGATTATACTTTATAGTCCTGTATATGACTGTTCCTTGAGGAGTTCGCAGAAATTTAAGATGGGAGCAACGATAAAAGCACTTTAATGACAGGGAAGATAAGATTTGCTGAGTGACTCATTCATAGCTCCACACTGATTCTCACATCCCCCCCTTTCCCTCTGCTTTCTGCTCTGAAATAATGAGCTAACTTCTTGAGCAAATATGGGCATTGCAGAACAGCAGAACAGATCGAACATGAAGAAATGTTGTAATGTGTGACCTCTGTACATACAAATGAAATAACATGCTCTCCTACAGCTACATTTCATGAAGCATCATTCTCTGCAAACAGTATTTAGGCACATGAAAAATTTGATTTTGATTGTGGGCGTTGTCCCTGAGTTAATCAGTTTAGAATAAAAAGTTAGGGTTATTTACATAGTAAAAAAAAAAAAAATCAATGAATCTCACTCTGTGTACACAGGTGGCACTCTGATGAGGATAGATTAAATGTTAGGTTTTAATCACACGTTGATCATTTACATTTTAATTTCTGATTGGATTAAATGGGACAAATTAGGTCGAATGATTGAGCTGGTGATCTGTGTCATGTTAATGAGCTTCCAGGAATGTTACAGTGTTTGTTCGCTGCATAGGAGAAAATAATTTGATGAGTTTTATGGGACTTTCTGTATAATTTAAGTGCATGGTTAACAAGTACATGGGGTTTACTGCTTCTGAGGTCTGGCTGAACTCAAGATCGTTGACCTATTGCTATGTACTGGCACTTTCTCTTCAAATACAGGACTACTGTTTGCTGTGTGACATGACAGAGGCGGACACTTTGCGCAAGCAGAGTATTTATTTGCGAAAACACTCAAATTTAGGACAGTGCTTCCAGAAATCACGTGAAAACTCGGAAACTGAAAACGTATGACATTTTACACAAAAATAAGACAAATGATGAGTGTTTATTCGTACAAGGGAGTCAAAAAGTCCTCATATCAAGACAACAACTGTGTCAAAGACAGCCCCAGCAACTCTACAAAGAAGGAATCTATGGATGGACACATAGATTTATTTGTAAAAGTGTTTAGACTAATAGAGCTTACGTAGAAAAATTATTTTGCTATTTTTAACTTTTGATTCCATTTGTCTGAGAATTTTTTGACTTTCCCTCATATATAAGCTACTTAATTTGTAGTTAAAATGGGAAAGTAAGTGAATATTTTTTAATGTAAATTAATTTTTAATAAATTCCATGTTGACATAGAGTTAAAGCTGATAATAATTGCACATTCATTGCAATAATAAGCAAATATTTCAGTAAACTGGCCTTTCATCGTCATATAACAAGTAAGTTATGGAGGGGTTTTTTTTGTGTTTTTGAACAAGAGCATTAAAGGAGGATTTTTAATGTTTCAGCAAAAAAATAGTAGCACTACATATAATATTTACATTATAAAACTCCACACAAAATTGAACAGGAATCAAATGTAGACTTTTCTAATGTCAATATATCTTGACTTTTTGTTTTGTGAATTAACCCTCTGTGTTCCAGTATCAAGACTTCCTTTAAATGCCCTTTAATCTTTTTTTCCCCCTTAAATAATTCTAACTTCCTCTGAATCTTATCTCTTAGAGTAACAGCTGCTTTTCCAACAATGAGCACTGGGCTTTTGGATCAGAAAGCAGCCCCATGTGCACCGTGCATTTAGGGAAACAATGAAGTCTTTTACTTAAAGGCATCACTTTGCTTTAGCAAGAGTTATTTATTTCCTGTGTTAATTATGCTAGAATTAACTAAGATTTACCAGAGACGCATTATACACGTGGTCTGAATATGAATAATCTAACTACTGAGGAGAGTTTGCACTTAAAAAGCTCCTGGATTCTTTATAACAGCTATGTGGATGCTGTCTTTTGTGTGCATGTGATATGAGCGTGCTATAAAAGTGGACAACTGGATTAAGGAAGTGTTGTAATGCAGTTATATGGCAATATAGTGACCTGATGTAGAGCTTATTGTGGAAATGTTTCTGGATATCTGGCAGAGAGACATCTGAAAGAGCAGATATCAAAGTTATGTTAAAAAAAACACAGTGATTTACCATTGAAGAGGCTGGTTAAAGATCAACCAGAAAGACTCTCCACCTCTCCTGTGGTTAGCGACATGGGGGAAGGAGGGGATGAAGGTGATTTCTGCTGTCAGTCAGCGGCCTCCTAAAGGTCTCCATCAGAGTCAATTGGGCCAGGAGCTACCTTTTACTGGGCGGAGCTAGGCTCAAAAAGAGGAGGTGGGGGCTCAGTGGAGGTGTGTGTGGGTGAAGAGGAGGAGGAGGAGGGGGGCACATTAGCTTCTTGGACAAGTCTTTCTGCCTCACTGTCAGGTAGTTGAGAATTTGTTTGTCCAAAGTGCTCGCAGACATGGACATGGCAGACTACAGCGAGGCTCTGGACCCAGCCTACACCACACTGGAGTTTGAAAACATGCAAGTGCTCACCATGGGCACAGGTGAGTCAAACATATCCAGCTCTGGTGTTGAACTTTGAAACTTTTAGTGATTTAAAACTTTGGTCAGGAGAGGACACAGGGTGTTCTTGCACAAAGTGATAAAAAGGGGTCATTTGTCCATGTGCTGCTGCATGTAGCGTGATGGTCCCATTTAGTGCAGTGGTCTGGGACTCCTCTTTTATCACCCCTGGGTGCAGAAGTAAAATATTAAGATATCTTCGAGACAATTCCTAATGCTTACAGATCATTTGGTTGAAGTTGAGCACGCAGCATTTTTACTTGTTTCAGCTTGTTCAGAGATGATTGACTGCAGCGGATCGATGTTCATCCCCTAATGAAGCAGTAGTTTGGGAATCATTAATATCCTTCTCTTCTTACCAACGGTCTGTTCCCACAGAGGATAAAGTTAAGAAAAGGGGTAGAGGTTTTTGGAAAGTGCTTTTTTAGATGTAATGATGACACCTACTTATTTATTTATGCAGTCTCCCATGACTTCTGGCTCTGATCCTGATTCAAAATGAAAGGATTCCCATGTAAAATAAAGACAGTGACCTATTAAACAACCTCAACGTTTAACTTTTTTGACTTATAAGTCATTGTGTCATTTTCAATCTATAACATGTGTCATGACACAGAGTGATTGATTTGGTCTGGTGACTATGAGGCTGGCTGTAAAAGAAAACTGTCTCCAGTGACTGCCTTTTCAGAGGTCAATCAAAACTACATCAATTGTGGTCTGTTGACTTTGTCTGAGTTACTCAGGCAGGTAATGGATCCTGACAGATTTGCATGCTGGCAGGTTTTGATCACTGCGGTCATTACAGCCATTAACACCTTGTGAAATTAAAAATGGACGTCTTTCAGTCAGGGGACATTGATGAAGCAAATTTTTTGGATGATCACTAACTGTTTATTTAACTTTCTTTAAGGGTGTTTTCTCTAGTTTTTGGTCCATCGATACTCCTGTAAAAGCCTTTTGACCCAATAAGAAATGTGTCTCTCATCTCTATATCAGATTCCTCACCGACTGAGAGCACCAATATGAACGCGTCCGGCCACCTGGCGGCAGGCAGCCTGTGTGCCATATGTGGAGACAGAGCCACTGGCAAACACTATGGGGCCTCCAGCTGTGACGGCTGCAAAGGCTTCTTCAGACGCAGTGTCCGCAAAAACCACATGTACTCCTGCAGGTGAGGGTCGAAATGCAAAAACTGATGAGGATGAGAAACAAATTGATTTCTGATAAATATCACGAGGATGACTTGAGCAGCAGTTGTGCAACAGAGCACAGTCAGTGGAAATCTTGGTGAATCATGTTGCAAACTTTTTTCCCTTTCTAGGTTCAATAGACAGTGTATTGTGGACAAAGACAAGAGGAATCAATGCAGATACTGCCGATTGAAGAAATGCTTCAGAGCTGGCATGAAAAAAGAAGGTAGCATATTTTTAATCAATGTGTGTTTTTTGTGGAAACAATAGACTCTCCCACTCTATCAGGAAATCACTGCCACAGTGCGTTCTGTCCCCACTGAATTGACACCGCTCATCTGAGTGTGTTGCAATACCCAGAAGAGTAGTACTTTGTTAATGTTCACTCTGTGAAGCGCTGAAGTCTCTGACCGGCTCATGCTGAGCAAACATTTCTGAGCAATAATAGCCATATACTGATAAACACGACAACCTTGGAAGGCTTATTTTTCTTTTAAATCACTCTGTGGCCTGCCTTTGTGTAGCAAAGAGAGAACAAAAAAACTAAACATATCTATTGTTTGTGTTTTTTTATTCACACAGAAAATGGCACGTTCTTCTCTAACCCTTTAACTTTCTGCAAACACCAAATAATTATGACTGAATATCTATAAAACCATGACTCTTTTTTTTGGGTAACTTTTTATTTATGGTATTTTTGACACGATGAAAACATTGAAAAGACAAATAAAACATAACAATAACGCAACAAAACATAAAAACAAACAAAAACTTGAGGTCATAAAATAAATGCACATCACGGTCAGTACCTGCATTACTACTCTGTTATTAGTTGTGTCATTCATGTAAATGGACCACTTTCCCCACCTTCTCTCACCAATTTCTTTCTGAAGCTGCAGGGAATAAGTCATCTGCTCAAGGAGGTGTAAATGTTTAACAATACCAATAAATGTGCCCACACCTGGGGTATCTTTAAAACCATGACTCTTGATGTGTTTTCAGCTGTACAGAATGAAAGAGACAGAATCAGCACCAGAAGATCCAGCTACGAAGACAGCAGTTTACCATCCATTAATGCACTCATTCAGGCAGACGTCCTGTCCAGACAGGTACTAAAACATCTGTGGTAATCACATTTAACTAATCTAATGAATATATGGACAACTCATGAACTAATTTTGTACATTCTTCATCCAGATCACCTCGCCTGCTCCCATACTCAATGGTGACATAAGAACCAAAAAGATTGCTGCCATCACAGACGTGTGTGAGTCCATGAAACAGCAGCTGTTGGTCTTGGTAGAGTGGGCCAAGTACATCCCAGCCTTCTGTGACCTGCCCCTGGATGACCAGGTAAGACTCATACACAGACAGAGTGTACATAGTTGTATAGACACTTTGGTCACTCATCAACCAACTACCACCAACAAAATCCATCTCAGACTATAGTGCTGGTGAAGAGTGCACGAACATGTGGGTATAGAGTTGTCAGGAGGATACCTCATCTAAATAATAACACCGCAAAACATTTTATTCTTCTATCAGATTAGCAATTTAAAAAAAATTTAATCCTGAGTTAGAATATGATGAGTTGGTTTTAAAGTTATATCCCCCTCAAAAGAAAAAAAAACTGCTGAATCATTAACAGTGTGATCACCAGGCCTTAGTAACTCATTTGCTGATGTTATATTGTGAAGGAGCCAGTGTCTTCCGCTTTTTCAGAGCTATAGTTGAAAAGAGTTACTGTACATCTAGTTATTAAAAACATTTGCTACATTTCAGGTGGCACTGCTGCGAGCTCATGCTGGAGAGCATCTCCTGCTCGGTGCTGCAAAGAGATCTATGCTTTACAAAGACATACTCTTATTAGGTAAAACATAAGAGAATATCTGACTCCTATATCATGTTCTACAGAAACAGTAGGATCTAATCAAGGGCTAAAATGCAATTCTCCTGCAGGAAATGACCACATCATTCCCAGAAACTGTCCAGAGTTGGAAGTCGGCAGGGTAGCAGTGAGAATCCTGGATGAACTGGTGCTTCCCTTCCAGGAGCTTCAAATAGACGACAATGAATATGCCTGCTTGAAAGCCATAGTTTTCTTTGATCCAGGTACAACTGGCACAAATATGAAATGACACAAGGATTTTCTGCCTATTTATATTGTATGTAGACAAAAGCTATGTCTCATCGGACCACGTCCTTTGGTAAACAGTCTGTTTTTATTTACCCACAGACGCTAAAGGTCTTAGTGACCCTGGGAAGATCAAACGCATGCGATACCAGGTCCAGGTCAGCCTGGAGGACTACATCAACGACAGGCAGTACGACTCCCGGGGTCGATTTGGGGAGCTGCTCCTGCTACTGCCCACGCTACAGAGCATCACCTGGCAAATGATTGAACAGATTCAATTTGTCAAACTTTTTGGCATGGCCAAGATTGATAATCTGCTACAGGAGATGCTTCTTGGAGGTGAGCTCTTGAGCTGATCCTGGCTCATCTTAATAATACACATAGTTTCTGGATGGAATTCAAGTCCATGTAGTCAATCCAGTGAAATTTATAAAAGAAATAGGAAGAATTAAGGCATTTACTCTGCTACTAAATTGACTTTATGTTGGTTTTTCTGTTTCAGGTTCTGCTAATGAAGCCCCACATGCACCTCACTCTCTGCACCCTCACCTGGTTTCAGAGCACCTGAGCAGCAATGTTATAGTTACCAGCAACATGGCAACACCCATCCACAATGGTCAAATTTGTAAGTATTATACAACAAAACATCCCAAAATATAACAAAGATGTGGTATGCCAAAAATTTTTTTT
Organism: Apogonichthyoides opercularis; assembly: GCA_029814545.1. Taxonomy (NCBI): domain Eukaryota; kingdom Metazoa; phylum Chordata; class Actinopteri; order Kurtiformes; family Apogonidae; genus Apogonichthyoides; species Apogonichthyoides opercularis. The sequence continues at coordinate 7,151,934 of JAPTGW010000026.1, forward strand.
GAAGTTTGCATGCACACAATTTTACCTCTAACATATACCTTAGGATTAATTGTATTTATTTTAAGCATTTCGATTAAATTACTTGTATTTTATATCAATGTATGATTAATATTATGTATTGTTTCCCTCTAATTCTTCCTGAGGTTAAGCGTTTGAAACTTTGTGGTTTATTTTCAGAAAAAGCTTGTGTTAAAACAAAGTGTGAATTAATGGAATTAGTAATATTTAAATGGAAGGACTATCAAATTTCCTCATCCAGCTCCATGTGCAGCCCAGTCAGGTAGCTGGAAGAACAAACAAGCTCGACAAATAATCCTCTCAGTTCTTCATGGAAACTAATCTGGCTTATTTTGTCAAAGAGAACTTCTGTTATTCTTTCTTAACGTGTTAATGCTCTGAGCAATTTCACAAAAGTGCTTATTCCTTATCTGAAAAAGTTTGTTGCTGTAAAGCATGTTATACTGCAGAATGGTAAATATATATCTGCTTATGCTGCACTTTCCCCCCATAACCCTTCACTATGTCCGTGTGTTCTACTTTTCAGCCACTCCTGAAACCCCAATACCATCTCCGCCTACTGCATCCAGCTCAGAACATTATAAAATGGCTCAGGGGGTCATAGCCACGGTGCCCAAGCAGCCAACCTCCATCCCTCAGCCTACTATTACGAAGCAAGAAGCCATCTAGCAACTCGCTGAATCCTGCTCCTTTCACTTTTTTATTGTCTTAAACCAGGGTCTTTATTGTAAGCTTATAGGTAATCAGCATTTAAGCTGTTAACAGGACTGAAAAATAAATCATCTAATAATATCTAAACTGTAATTGACATTATGTTCCCTGCAGATTTCAGGGATCTATGTTGTTCACACATGCAGCTGCAGTAAAATCTTGGTGCAAATATTAAAACTAAGAACATCAAAATTAACCACACAAACTGTTCATTCTGTAAAAATACTATTTGGAAAGAAATACACTGTTGTATATAGTTTTATTATTGGGTATCATTACATCCCTTAGCATGAGCTCAGTGTGTATAGTAAGGTTTATGTTAGACATGGTGATGTGTTCATGTCAGTATTTTATAAATGTTACAACAGGCCTTACATTGTCACATATTTAGTGTTGCACAGTATTTTGTTATATGTTCATTAGTAATAAAGTCAGGAAGTGACAATATTGGACGAGAAAAAAACTAAAGGATATGTCAAACTTTGAATACAGTGTGTAACAAGACTCAAATATCTACAGTGTGTTTAATGTTCTGAAAATGCCTATTTACAATAGTTATGTACAATGAGACATGTTAAGAGAAACATTTACAAGAAAAAAAAACTTGTGGTGAACACTGTCGTGCCACTTTTACTGTAGATGTTTCCCAATGATATGTTATAATGGTTTTTAAAAATAGATTATATTTTTTGTTTAGTACTTTGTCATGGTGTAACTGATGGAATAAATTGTGCCTTGTACCTGTACTGCCTTACAAAAACAGGAATGTTTCGCCTTACAATGTGAAGATGAAATAATAAATCCCAAGGTCTATTTTTACATTGTCTTATTTCCCAAATTGTATTTTATATAAGTTGTTTATATTTATGATTTTAAGACACAGTTGTTTGTTAGCAACATTTACATTTTTTAAAATTAAAAATGATACACATTTAAATATTAATCAGGTATGTTGTAAGACTGTAGAGATGGGGGAAAAAAGGGTCCAACGTGGCAGTGCTGCTTGGACACTGATATCCTACTGCAGCATGTTGCCTCAGACTGATAAAATGTCATAAAGTCATTATAGATAGCACTGATTCAAAACAGAAAGACACTGGGGATTTCATTTGATGGAAAAACATGAAGCCAGTGCCAATCTGATGCATTTCAATACAGTTATATTAAGTGACAAATGAAAGACTTTAGAAACCTAAAGTCATGAAGTTAAAGCTTATCATGATTATGAATTGTTTTTTTTTCTTTTGGCCTCTAATAAATGAAGCATCCACCAACATATTATTTTGACTGGAAAATTGCAAATATTCATTTTGAAGAACAAGAAAACTTACCTGTGAGACCTTGACAAGCTGGCTTGAAAGTAGGGATGTCCCGATACCCGATACTGTATCGGGTCCGATACTGAGCGTGAGTACTTGTACTCGTACTCCTAAAATTACTTGATACAACTGCACCGATACCACTTCTGACAGCGTGACATTCACAGTTAAGTGCTGCAGGTAAGCTTTGCTTTTAAACCTTACCAGTGGAAACGCTGCAACATTAGTATCCACATTAGTGTTACCTCTGTCATCTCCA
>JAPTGW010000026.1:7175137-7186308 GCA_029814545.1 Apogonichthyoides opercularis
TAATTTTTAAAACTTTGCTGCGGTGCCATTTTTTTTTTTTTTTTTAAATGTTTGTTGGTTAATACCCATTTTATGTGGTGTGAAAAAGTCAGCACATATTTATTTCTGCTTCACACAGACTTTAGATATTTTAAAATGATTCTTCTCTGAAGGACCAAGATAACTTTGTCTAATGTTCATCATCTTCATGCTTTCTACAGTATTACTGCTACTGTCTGTCTGAAGGTTTCCTCGAGGTCACATCATTCAGACAAATCAAATCATTGAATTGCTGAGTGTGTACCGCAGATATAAAAAAAAAAACCAAACAAATTCCACCTTAATATTAAAGTGTCTGCAGTGCAGAATTCAACAAATGAATCAATGACTTTGAGAGAGTGGAGGTTATCTAATAATAGGATTAAGTCAACACAGTGGTGTTATGTAGGCTGACTGGTGGTGAATATGGTGATATAACTTTGGAGACATTGACTTTGTCTGACCTCAGCTAATGCCAGTATCCTTGTTGAGAGTAGAAAATGGTTAATTACTTTTTACAGCAGCCGACATCCCACACTGGTCCTGGGTAAATGGAAGAGCAAAGTCAAGAAGAGAGTGACAGACATGTCTGACTACACACTTTTCCATTAAAGTTTATAATTGATCTTTTTCTAACCGTCAAGGCTCATGTTTCTGTAGCACGTCACTACACCACACCACTGACCTTGTAGTTCTTGACAAAGCAAAAGCACCCTGAGGTTTCTTAGGCAAGGTGCTTCTGGTCAACATGAGTAATCAACTCTTTATACAGCCTTTAGTCAGTTTCTGAGTTTTAATTCAGACTTGTGCAGCCATGTTTGTCATCTTCTGGTTTGGTTCTGTTATATTTCAATAAGAGAATCTTATTTTACAATTAATATAACTACAGTCGTAATTGCAATATTAGACATTATAGGCTGTGTATGTTTTACTGTTTGGACTGATACTGATTATTAGCATTCAAGGGGACCAATAACAGACATTTGCGATGCATACATTTGCAAAAAACATGAAAATCTTACCATAACACCATCACAAAACTTCATTGAAGTGCCTTTAAATAGACCTGATAAGTGAAATGCCAAAAACACTATTCAATAGTATTCTAACATTATTTATTGGCACATAAACTTGGAGGGATTAGAATAATACCCCAGTAAACGAGTAAATGTTCTTTTCTCATTTCAATGTTTACGGACCATTACTTGTGGCATGTAACTAATCACATACAGCTGCGAGTGGGACATTTACCAAACCAGTGAATGGTCACTACAGACTGACAGGTGTCTGCATCAGAGCCAAAATAAGTCAGTTTTACATTTATTTACTGGATATTACTCTTAAGAAAATACAGAAGTGTAAAATGCAAAATATTCAATCTGACAATCAGACTGACATTCTCACTTTCACTCTTGTTCATATTTATTTGTATTACTGTTGCACATCTCTTCTTGGAGATGGAGTCGTGCTGTGTGGAAGGACTCAAGGTGTCATCCAAATGACAACAAATAATGAGCATATTTACAAAAGAATGAAATGAATGATTTGCCATTGTTACAATTTATAGTCATATACACTCATAAAGGTACGTAGATGTAAATTTTTGAGTATCAGGCTTATGTAAATGTAATATCTCATTTTGGAGCAAATCCATTCCTATGCATGTATTTGTGCAGCACAGATCTCTCATGAGGGGAAAATTGCTGAGAATTGATCTCTGATGTGGGGAACCACAACTCAGCTGCTCCTGCGTATGCCTACTGAGATAATCTGTCCAAGCAAGATTGATTTTTGATTTCGCTGTAGCTTTCTGAAGAAGTGGCCTTGCCCGGACCCTTTTGTTTTATTCATTAGTTCACTCAAGATTTTTCCACAGTAGCTGATGCTAATGGCCTCAGTCAGGCTTCTTATCTCCTGTTCCTTGGCTGATTCATAATGCCTTCAGGCGTAGGAGCTCAGTACGCTCATTTAGGATGGCAATTATGTGAGAGTAGCACTGATCATTCCCTGTATCTACGCTTAGTGAAAAGGAGATAGAAAATTGCATTGAGTATCCAGTGTTATCGCTGATTATTCTGCATGTCTGACAGGGAAGATGGAGACTTCTAGTGTAAGGTAATAGCAAGTCTGAAGCTTAAAGTGTGAGAGTGAGGCGGTGAAAACCTCTTGGAGTAGCTAAGCTTTATGCGTGCTCTTCTCAGGAGGGACAAGTTTTCATGGCCTGTGGAAATGGCTGACTGCTGCTGAAGGCCAATCTAGCTGTTTAGCAAGTTGCAATATGCACATCACCAGGGGAAATTAGGCCTTCACACCCTGCCTTGGTCTGTTGAAAAGAGGAAGGATATAGGGTGAATATTTACACCAGAGCTGAATGGATAAAGTCTTTATTTATTTGTTTGAGAGGAGGGCCAGGGAGGAACAGCACTGCTAATCCAGACAAGGAAATACAGCTCGCTTGTGTTTGAAGTGGGCTTGTTGTCAACCAAGCAGCTGCTGACATCATGTGAATAGACAGAGCCCAGACCACATTTAAGGGGAGCTGAGAGGCAGTAAGCAGCAGGGCAGAGAGCTGAGGCACACTCGTGTTATGGTGCTCCCTCAGTATTTGTACCACTTAAGGCTGACTGGGATTTGATTAACTTGTCTGAGGAATTTTGGGTCTACTCGCAGGCAGCCGACAGCACATGAAGTAACTCTGATTTTAATGGTAAGAACGACACTTTATTACGTGCTCCTCTGTGAACTGCTGCCACCTCTGCTTTCAATGCTGTAGTGTTGTTTTTTGATCCCGTGTTTGATCAAAAGTTTGATCAACAGCTGAACTTAGGATTTTACATTAAAAACTGTTTCTCCAAGTTACCAGATCTTTTGTTTTTATGATGTTCAGTCTTACAGTGATTTGATAGTTATTTAAGATGGAAAAAGCCAGTGGAAAAGTTCAGTTGCTACGTGCGGCAGAGAGAGATGAACATGTGGAGGCTTTTTACCTAGTCAATAAATGCAGCAAAATTAGTTGACAGACTTGAAACTGGTTAGGTAAACGTCCCTAATGGATGTCAAAATCATCAAAGAAGGCAGTCTTTGTCCGGGTTATTGCAGATAATGTGTGTTTATTACACACAAATCAGGCTTAAAAGGATCCAGTGGGATACTAGTGAGCCTGGATCTCTAATGGGCCTGGTGTAAGTGGCTGTGCTGACTCATATTCCCTTAATGATCTCAAACGCCTCGACTCCTATTCTCCTTTTGTATATGCCACCTCTCCCAGTATGGTGGCCCTACGTGTTAAAGCCTGTCCGCATGCTTCACTGTTGGGCACTTTGCTGTCATTCACACCAGACAGCTGTTTGTAAAGACACACTAATGCCACTCCTTTCTTTAGAGAAATAGGATGTGTGCCTAAAATGACTTCATCAACACTAGAGCAGAGAATCCCCACACTGGAAATGATCTACGGTTACAGCACAGGAAGCAGCCGGGAAAAGGCGAATAAGAGTGAGGCCAAGCAGAGTTCAGCTCATGACCTGAGCTGCAGTGATTTCCCTTTGAGGATTGAGCTGTTATTGTCTCGAGTGAAAATACACACCTGTGACATTTGTCTTGTGGTAGTGTTTCCAGCTGCAGCTGTGTCGAGTTTCCCCCTGTATACACATACTGGCCTTTCACATAAAGGCACCTTTTATATTTAACTGGGACATGCACTTTAACAGCACTATAACTAATAATTACAGAACTGAAGTCATGAGATACTGAAAGCTGTGACTTTGAAAGGCTGACATTGTATCTGATTTGCTGTACTTTATATATATATAATTTACCAAGAGACTAAGATAATAGAAGTAAATTAACATACTTTTAAGCTGCTGTTCCAAAATTGATGAAACTGTCAATCTTCTTTAACCAAATATTTCTGTTCTTTAGGACTACCTCTCTCTGTGATTTGTGGTTCATCTTCATTTTTGATTTTGGACTTGTCAGATTTTCTGATATATTCTGGAATTAGTGTTTCACTAAATCTAACAAAAACAAGTGTGTGTTAACGAATGATTGTGGTTTGTTTCTTACCAATCTCCTGCTTCCATGGCATTTTACATTTTCATTTGCATTATACAAATTGGAGCAGGCAAATAACGACGACAACGTCAGTCATCGAGTGCAACAGAAACAAAGCACATCCCAAGGATAAAGTGATTTTTACACGCAGTGCCCATAAAGTGCATCCTCCACAGCTGAGACCAGGCGGACAAGGACACAAGAGTATAAACACGTTGCTGAAGAGCAGGAGGCAGAACATCATCACCATCCTCATCATCCCTCCATGGAAACCTGCTAATGATCTCATGGTAGGACTTGGGCTACATGTGCAGGCAAGCCAAGTGATTAAACAAACAAACGGCAATTAGGCAGGGCTCCCATAAGCCACATAACAACTGTGGCAATTGAGCAGAAGAACCAAATATAACACAATGCTCACAGTAAGTGCTGTAGTGCTCTATATTTTATTGTCAGAGATGTGCAGCTTCATGACGAAATCACACTGACTGGCACTCAGTGAAGGCTTTAGTTTGTTAAACGTAAGGTGGTAGGAAAGGTAGTAGGTGTAATTATGAAACTGTGAGACCCTGACCTCCCACGGTGATCTGGCTCACTAATGACTGCACAGCCTGGCTATCTAGATGACAATCTAACAGAGGATCACACCACCATCTGGAGCGGGGAGCACAGAGTGGCTCTTGTGTTTGGAAGGAGCACTCAGGGAAATGCTAGCAGACCAGAACTCAGTGACATTTCCTGACGTACCTACGGGGGCTTAAAGATTGCCCTTCACTGTGGATTTTATAATCCTAAACAGCACTGCCTACGTCTGTATGGCTCGTGACCTCTCAGTGGAATGACCCTGGGTGCTTCCTTTTTGGCACGATGTGTGCATACTGTACATAAGAGAAGGAAAACAATTCTGGGACCTTTTGAATGATACTGAAAAAATGTGAGCGAAAGTGCTTGGGAACAGACTGGCCCTGGGTCAGCGTGTCATAGCTCGTGTTTGCCAGCTCGTTTTTATTCCTCTCATTCTTTCACTTGTTTCCATTTGAGATTCCAAGCCCCTCATGTTTCCTCAGCTGCTATGTCATGGCTAAAATGTTTTATGCTTTATTAAAGTGTAGATCTGGCACTGGTAAATGAGCAGTAATTTTGCGCATACACAACTGTGGAGCAGCCACTGAAGTCTGAACTATCTGTGTCTGCCTGTGGGGAACTGAAGCTGTAGGAAAAGAGCAGTGACGACATTTACACTCAGACTGTGCCTCTGTGTTTTGCACCCATTTAAGCTTGCATCTCTTTGCATTAGTGCACTGCTTCCCACAACTACTTTCTTATATCTTCTATTCTTTTTGTATCTTTTCTGGAGCAATTTTATATTTTGTCATGTTTTCTCTGAGGAATTACCAGCTGTATAGTGCTTTAGTGGTTGGCAAGATCCATGACCTAGTTAAATATGGACTGAGAACAGGAAACAGAAGAGGAATGAATGGCTAATGGGAGTGTGATTCGCTTTTTGCTGGGGCTCTTTGTGGCCCCGCCTCTGCTTGCCCTTTGAATAGTTTCAAGCTCTTTTACTCTGGCTTTCCATATTGATCAGTGCTTTTTACAGCACCCCCACCCTTACCCCCACCACTGTGACTCCTTTTTTCCTTAAATCCTGGCTGTATTAGTATCCTTAGCTCAGATGGACTCTAGCAGAGGGGTATGGCTATGCAAGTGACTGCAAGTAGAGATTTAGAGCAGCCTTTTGTTTTTCCTGGCGTAATTAGGGCGACCAATTAGCACACATGTCAGTAGTGCCATTAATCGCTGTGCAGAAATAGAAATGGCAATTATTAACACCTTCACTCTCCTTTTTATTAATTTAGTCGGCGCTACTGGCCACGAAAGTGTTCCAGAAGTGCCCACTCTCATTCTCTCTGTTGGCCACCCTCCACTTAAAAAGCTCGGCATTGAGTGATTTTTCCTCTAGTCAGTATTTTTGGCTGTCTAAAATTGAGTCACATCTTTTCTACTGAAGTAGAAATGCTCAGGACACAGTGGCGCATCCTCCCACAGTTCCCACAGACTATTGAAGGAAGACAGCAGCTTGATTTATTTGCTTCTTTCCGACACCCCCGCAGCCGTCTGACATTCCCTCCTCCCTTTGGCAGGTGTAATGAGAGCGCTGGTCATGGACAGATGATGGACGTGGAGGCGTCGTACTCAGACTTCATCAACTGTGATCGCACAGGCCGCAGGAACGCAGTGCCCGACATCTCAGGGGAAGGGACAGTAGGGGCTACCACCAGTGAACTCACCAAAGACCTGGCAGAGATGGACCTGAAGGCTGCAGGTCAGTAAAGCTACATCTGAACCAGAGGAACTGACATTCACAGGCTTTATTTTTATTTAGTTTTAATGTTTTAGTTTTTTAAAGTTTCTTAATGTGCAAAGATATTTTTTTTCTGTTATACGCTATTGTACCATTAACATTTGCTGATTTTACCTACAGTTCTGTTAGTCTGTCACATTGTTTATTACAGTGCTATATAGTTTTTGTTTTGGCTTTTATTTCACAAGACAAAATTATTATTTCAGTGCTCATTTTAGTTCTAGTCCTAGTTTTCATTTAGTGTAATAACTTTGATCTGAACACCTGCGATAAGATCTGAATGCACCAGAATAATAAAACCCAAACAGGTGGCCTTGCTCAGTTTTTGATCTCAGTGAAATGAAAGTGTTGTGCTTTGTTGACTCGGTGCTAAATGAGTTGCAACAGCACCACAATGACTGGCAGCTCTGGCTTCCTCTACTCTCAACAGTGTGTCAAGTTGTTATGAGGAACATGTCTGAATGTGACGCAAATGATCTCTGTCTGACAATTGTGTGTTAGATCCTTGTTCCTTTTCAGGCAAAGACAAGTTTCCCATGAAGTGATGACTGACTTGACCACTGTAAATTTCATGCCGGTCTGGTGGGAAGCTTCACAATTGTGGATCTCAATATTATAATATTGTTGCTTCCCTAAAGGAAGTAGTCGTTCCTTCCTCAGGATTCTCATATTTCTTTCATTGTGAAGCCTGAAGCAGATTTATTGCCTGCTGTAATGAATGCCAAACCACTCAGAGCTTGATTGTATACACTATCGTTGTGCATGTGAACTAATTTCTGTGCCCATGTTTTCCTCAGAAGGAGACCCAGGGGCCTCACCAGCCCCTGAGGCAGAAGGCTCCACCAGCCAAGACGCCCAAGGGAATGGAGGCCCATCTTAAACTCATCCAGAGATGGGAGGGGGGAAGAGATGAGGAGTGAAAAGTAGAGAGGTGGCAAGTAAAAGTGGAGAGACATGGAGACAGCAAAGAGAAAGTGTTTATTGTTTGTCCTAACTGGACAAGAGGACACCTTCGCTCACTGCCGGCCTTTGTTTGGAGCCTCATCGGCGCAAATGTACGCCTTTTTATCGGATTCGATTGTAACATGGGGAACAGAGTAAAAATGACAATGGAGATGCTGCTGTTGTGCTCTTTACTCTGTTAGTCATTCATATTCCTGACAAGTCCAGAAAGCCTGACTTTGGATTAATGTCTGTGGAGATGGACTGAGCTGAACAGATACATTTCTAACACTCAAAACATTGTTCCAGCCTAATATGGAGCTGTGTCATGGAGGGCGTATTCATAACTGTTTGTCATTTTCTGTCTGTGTACGTGTGTGTGTGTTTGTGAACCTCTTGTTCGATTTCATTGTCCAGTCTTTTTCTTTTAAGTAACAAACATAGTCACCATTATAATGTCGTGTACGGACTTCATATTTATTGCTAAATGTTCAGTGATAACTTTGTGATAGCAATTTTCTTTGTGTAATAAAATACTTATGAACCCACTGTAACTTTGTATTCTATGCTTTTAAGAATAATGAACACTTTGCACCGCTGCACTGAAAACATTCAGTAAAGGTGGACAGTTCAAGCTAACTAGGATTAATGAATACAGTGCAGAGTACTTCCAGAGCCATAAATATTATTGAATTCAGCTTTTGTGTACATTAGGATGGCCACAGGAAGCAGGTGTTTACATTTCCACCTAGCATGGCCCCAATGTTCCCATTTATCTCAGAGGATGACGGAGGAGTAGATCAGCACGGCCGTGTGGAGTTAAAGGAATCCCTGTAAGTGCCAGGCTTGTCCTTAGACATAATTACTTTAAAAGCTCTTTTCCGAAGTGAAGATGGATAATCATGAAAATGTACCTACATATGAGGAAATCAAAGAAAATGCCAACTTCTACAAATACCTGAATAGCATTTATTATGGTTCTGAGCTGTGGCAGATATAAACTGAAGTGCTATCATTTAATGAAATAGAAAAAAAAAAATGCATGCATCTTACAAATGTCAATTAAAATGCAGAACCACATTGACTAGTGGTTTGTTTATCCAGGTGACTGTACCATGCCACCTAGTGTTCATACTTAAGACTAAACATTTGGTATCCAGCTGTTTTAACCTAATGCATTGTGAGGTTTGTTTCTTCCACTAGATTCCCTCAGTTCACCCTGAAATTAAACATTCACATTTTTTCCCCAAAGGTCTTTTTCCATTTATCTTTTACCACACTATAGAACTTACACTCGTTAACCACACACCATGAAATCTATACCGCTATTTCTAGTTCAAATACTGTTTGAGATATGACAGTGATGAAAAACAAACTACCTCGCCCTACCCTTTGAGAACTGAAAAGTGTTAGTTAGCGAGGCTTATAGAATTGTGCGCCATAAGCTTATGAGGTCAAGTTTCCCTGATACTTTTTGTGACAACAGGCTGTAAACAAAGTAAAAGAAATTTTAAAAACATAATGAAATCTGCTTCATAAACTTAATCTTTGCTTGTTGTAGTTTTTAGCACTTAGATATACCTCCAAAAATGCACTGTAAACTAGTACAAAAGTAGGAAATATAAAATACAAATAAGCCCATAAACCTGTGATGTATAATGACTTGCAGAAGTATTCACCACTTATGGAGTTCTATTTTGTTGCAATGCAGTCTAGAATGAATTGGGTTTTTCTTTGTACTTTACTTGTTAGATCTAACAAAGAGGTGATCAAGTTGAATGGAGTGAAATACCTGAAATAATCTGTAACACCATTAAACAAGCAACATTAAGACCATGGAGCTACCCAGACAGGTCAGAGACACAGTTGTGGAGTAAACAAGCGAAAGTTAAATCCAAAATGGAAACAATATGGCGTCGTCTATACCTGACAAGAACAGGGTACCACTAAAAACCTAGTAAGGAGTGCATTAAACAGAGGTAGAGTGGCCAGGAGAAAATAAGTGTTTGGACTTGAAACATTTTAACCTGATGGGAATATAATTACACTTATTGTCCTTCATCGGAAACACAAAATATAGACCAAATCTTGAGACAAACATTTTTCAGTCTTCATAGATTTGAGACCAGGATGGAGGCTCAGCCCTGAGCTGAAGACTGTAGACGGACATGAACTGGTCTGAGTTAACAGAGCTGGACTAGATCTATGTGGGCGACATGAGACATATCCTAAGAGACTTACAGCTGTAGTTGTGGCAGAATGTGGCTGTAGAAACTCCTGACTTTGGAGGGGGCAACAGGGCATGAGCACATGTTAATCAAATGGTACTAACCCTCCCCAAACATTGTTTTAATTTCAGGCTGCAGTACAACAAAAAAGAAAAACCTGAAGACGAGAGGTGAATGTTTCTGCAAGGTTCTGTTTCACAGTATATAGGCTTCATATCTAGTCACATCTGAGGAAAGAGACATTCCATTGTGTCAGGTGGGAAGAGAAGGTTCAGAGTGATTTTTTTTTTTCCCTCCTGGTATTGTTTCTCCTAAGACGTGTCTTTTTAGTGGCGGGTTTAAAAGGCAGTGGTCTGCATCATCCCATAGGCCTCATGCAGTCTGTGGAGGAGCTCTTTCTTCTCTTTATCAGGCAGGAAGCATGACTCTGCTGAACAGATATTCTACAAGACACAAGAGGTCTATTTTAGTCAGATTTATTTTACAAGCTCATGTTAATGTAAACTGGAGGCTGATCTACTGCCCACAGTGAAAATGCTTTGAAACCTGGATGTGAAATACTGTGTTAAATAATGTAATCTTAGAGTCCGTGGGCTTTTTTTTTGCTACTGAGAAAGGCATTGCATTACAAACAGCATTTACACCCCAGGGTATTATTTCAAATAATATTCAAATGCCTCTATCGTGTGAACTGCTGCAGTCATTATGCATGCATTTGATCTCACCAGTCTTTTGAATTCGTCCTCAGTGAATCCCATGTATTTGTGTGCGGTGTTGTAGTCGAGGTGCAGGTTTGAGTTGAAGATCAGAGGGTCGTCTGTGTTCAGGGAGTAGTTGGCCTTGTCCTTCATGAACCTGCAGCGAGAGATTCAAGAAAATAAAACATAACGAAAAGGTGCATAAATCTGCTTAAATACAGGCTCATCCACAAAAAAATAAAAAACCTCACGTGATAACAGGGTGTTTGGTGAAGTCTGGGTCGCAGGCACCTGTCAGCTTACTGGAAATGGGGCACACCTGCAAATACAACAGCATAGGCGCCACTGAGAAACAGAGGGCTCCTCTCATTTCTCATTTTGTACATCCTTGACCCCTCTGCTTGTGTTTTATAGTCCCTCCACCCCAAAAGATAAACAAAGACGACTCAGGAATTTTACAAAAAAAAAAGTAATTTAAAGTGGTGCCAGGCACATAAACCCCACCCCTTGTACATATTGTAGCATATTTTACCATCAATCCAGCTGATGCCATCATGTCTGTGCATGTGATGATGTCAGCAGCATATCTATTGCCTCTATAAATGTGCCAAGTTTGAAGTAAATTGAAATAAAATGAATGTTTTTATAGGCACTTGAAATTCTGCCCATTATAAGTAAATGGGAGAAAAAAAAAACAGATGTAAAAAATTCAGAAAAAATTTGAACTTTGACCAACTGTTCCCATAATGTCATCAGATCTATTCTGGGTCACTGGTAATCCATAAACCCAATTTGGTATGAATTCAACCAATAGTTTTGCTGCTAGAGACATTTGAAATTTCGCCCATTTTAAGTAAATGTGAAAAA
>JAPTGW010000026.1:7267092-7278359 GCA_029814545.1 Apogonichthyoides opercularis
GGCTAAAATAAATACTCTAACCAAGGAAGTAAAAAAAAAAACAACGGTATTTTTTTCTGTTAATATTGATGTGCCTAACGTAAACCCTGAGCCCAACCCGGACCTGATTCAAATGATAAATATTAAGCCTGAGCAAATATTCCCAGCTCTAGTATGAATGTCAGTGCATGGGATGGTGCATAAGCGTCCACTGTGTTGGCTGATATGCAACTAAAACAACAAAACCCATGAATATAGAAGAGAACAACTGTAGAGTAGCTGTCCACTGTAGTGACCGATATGCATGAAAGCATTAATAACTTTTATCTGCCCACAGCTTTGTGAATTTTACCATCAGAGTAACAATATGTTCCTGCAGGTGATGCTGAGGTGCCTTCGTCTACTCATGTTGAGCGGAGCACTAGCTGTGCTCGAGTTCGCTATAATCCCACTTTGCAGCAGCAGAACAGTGTCTCCTCCAAAGGTCTTAATGCAGACTTCATCATTCAGTACGATGTGGACCTCAGAGACCTTATGGGTGATGTTCAGGTATGGAACTTTAATGCATTTCTACCTTGTGAAATACACCAGTATGGATGTTTGTGTTCATGGTTTGTGCAAATGTTGCCTTTTTAATTGTTTTACTGTTGTGTTTTCTGTCTCTCTCAGGTGTATGATGGTTACTTTGTCCATTACTTTGCACCCAGAGGGCTTCCTGTGGTTCCTAAAGATGTTATATTTGTCATTGACATCAGTGGCTCAATGATAGGCACCAAGATTAAACAGGTAAGCTGCCTTGTGGTTTCAGTGCATGGTGTAAGGCTCTACACTGAAGAGGCTAGAATGTTATCACAAGGATACTCTCTAAATTGTGACACTATTCTGACAAAGATAATACAGGATTTCTCATTATTTCTATCAATAGACCAAGCAGGCCATGAGCACCATTCTGGGAGACCTTAGGGAGGGAGACCACTTTAATATCATAACCTTCTCAGATAAGGTTCAAACCTGGAAGAAAGGGCGAACAGTGCGAGCGACTCGGCAGAATGTACGAGACGCCAAAGACTTTGTTAAGAGGATTATTGCTGAAGGATGTGAGTCGAAATGTGAAGTAGTCTGACCTGTGTATCTATAGTCAATCTTTGTATAGCTTTTATTTTTTCTGGTATCGAGACTAATTGCCCTTTTTGTTCTGTTCTTGTTTTAGGGACCAATATTAATGCAGCTCTGCTTTCAGCCGCCCAGCTCGTCAACCCCTCTTCCATTTCCTCCAGCCGCAACTTATCTCGCCGCGTCCCCCTGGTCATTTTTCTCACAGATGGGGAAGCAACCATTGGAGTAACGGCTGGCGACACCATCCTCAATAATGCCAAAAAGGCTTTGGGCTCAGCCTCTTTGTTTGGTCTTGCATTTGGAGATGATGCAGACTTCCTCCTCTTGAAGCGTTTGGCTTTGGATAACCGTGGAGTGGCAAGGATGGTGTATGAGGATGCAGATGCAGCACTGCAGCTGAAGGGTTTCTATGATGAAGTAGCCAGCCCTTTGCTATCAGACATCCAACTGTCCTACCTGGATGATAAGGCATTTGACATCACCTGCTCTCTCTTTCCTAACTATTTTCAAGGCTCAGAGTTGGTGGTGGCTGGGAGAGTTAAACCAGGCATCAAAGACTTAAAAATATCAATGAGTGCCACTGATTCAAAGCAGCGTCTGAAACTTGAGAATGATGTTTTGATTTCCCCTGAAAAAGGAAACGAGAGTGAAGACCTGCACAAATGTTCAGAAAGTTTAGAGGGGATTTCCAGCTTTGTGCATCGTCTGTGGGCATATTTCACCATTAAAGAGCTTCTTTTGGCCAAACTGAACACTACTGACCCTGCAATGCAAAGGTTACTGGCAGAAAAGGCCACCAACATTTCCCTCAAATATAACTTTGTCACACCTGTCACTTCTCTAGTGGTAGTTAAACCAGATGCAGATGAAACAGCTCCAACTCCAACCACTGCAAGACCCACCACAGCAGCTACTACAACTACAACTACAACAGCTGCTTCTGCTGCTGCTAATAAAATATCAGCTTCTGGTGCCGCAAAGACGCACAACTTATCCTCCAATCCCAGGCCTAATAAAACCAAACCAAACCCTCCTAAGCCACCTCGAGGACAGCCTAAAAAACCCTCAACGCCGCCCAGTGCTAAAGTTTTACCATCCAAGAAAACCACTACAGCCTCAACTCCCAGCACCACCAAAACTCCCCCTGCACCATTCTCTGGTAAAAAGCCCGGCCCTTCCCAAAATGTGTCAAAAACTGCCTCTCCTCCTCCTGCTGGAAAGATATCCACTTCTTTTGTCAATTCTCTGAGGACAGCCTCACCCCCTGCACCTGGAAAAGTCTCCACACCACCGCCATCAACACCAAAATCATCCATCACATCACCAACACCAATCACAAGTGTTCCAACTCCACCCATTTCATCTAGAACTGACCCCAGTCCTGTTCATGGGAGACCACAGACCTCTCATCCCAGCACAGGGAGGATCGCTTTGCCTCCTGCAAAAGTGACAGTGCCCTCTTTTGAGGCTGAGAACATCAGCAGCACATCTGCTAGCGATGTCCAGATCACCACTGCTCTGCCTGACCTGTTGTCCACCCTCACCTCTCCCACACCAGCCCTGGCCCCAGCTCTGGTAGACAACAATACCAGCTCAAGTGTTGACACAGACCTGAGCATTGCCACCCTAGTCACAGCAACCTTTGCTCCTATGCCTGGTGTAACAGATGGACCAAGACTATGGGAGGCAGCGGGGCTTTTGGGTAAGTTGTTCTCCGTCTAGTCACTGAAGCTAATTCATCTTCTTGCCCTTTCTTTGCCCTGAAAAGATGTTCTCTGAATATTTACACTGAAAATGAATTGATTTTTTCCCCCCTAACTGATTATTCTTCGTCTCTCCACTAGATGTCTCTACTTCCATTCAAATTCAAAGAAAAGGTGATCTCTCTTTATGTATTAAATCACCCTAGGTCTCTTTCTTCACCTTAAATGTATTTAAATATGCATGTTTTAAGATGATTCAGATGAGACTATTTTTAAATGTATGGCAACATTAATTGTTTTCTATTTTTGTCTTCTCTGGAGATATCGACCTTGTGAAAGGTGAGAATTCTAACTATTATTGCTTTATATCTTATATCCTCTCTCATAAATAAAGCTGTGATCTGTTAATGTTTTACTGAATTCCCTTTTCCTAGACTATGATGCCACCTATGATTATGACTATGACCTCAACTATGATGCTTGTAAGTTCTGAAGTCCGTTTATTATTTTATTTTTATTTCCTTTCTCATGAAATTCATAGCTGATGTCTTTCAGGGGACGATACTGCAGACACTGACGCAGGATCATTTGGTAAGGTTTTATATTTTACACAGATGAATGATTTAATTAATATGTAACTGAATATAGGGACACAGCTACAGTATACAGCCTGGCAGTACATGTCTAGTCCTGTCATTGGTTTCAGTGCTTGGGAGTGAGGAGGACTGTCCTTTAGCTGAATGTCTTGTGCTTTTAGAACCTCCATCCAGACTGAGCACCGTCCGAGTATTTTCCTCATCAGGTCAAGGGCCTAAATTTATACATTTGTTTTAAAACACACTTTCAAATATACTTATATAAGGCCTATACTCTGTTATATTTACAGTGAAAATTGTCTGTTATAGTTGATGGAGATCCTCATTTTGTGGTCCAGCTGCCAAAGCTGCATCAGAACCTGTGTTTCACAGTAGACGGCCGGGCCAATGATGTTCTTCGACTATTAGAGGACCCAGAGAGAGGTACAAAACAAACGCATTAAAACTATTTCATAAGTGTTGGCACAGTTTGCCTTTTAAGGTGCATGACTAAATTATTGTCTTTTTCCTTAAAGGGATCATCATAGACGGCCACCTAATGGGAGCACCCTCTAAACATGGCGCTGAGGACCGCTCCCGAACCTACTTTGATCAACTCATTATCTCCTTAGCCACAGGAAGCTCTGGTGACATTATGATCACACTCTCACTGGATGCTGTAGTGGTAGAAGGAGAAGGGCGGGACAAACTTCCTATCAATCAGCAGGGATGTGTGACAAGGCAAGGTGTGACGGTAACTGTGGACAACCATCGCAGCTGCTGGATCGAGCTGGCCAAAAATGTGCGTTTCCTGGTTCTATTCCACCACTACAAACATCCCAGCTACCTACAAATGGCTCATCTAGGTTTTTACATCACAGATGGGCAGGGACTCTCCACCTCAACCCAAGGCCTGCTGGGTAAGCAGGCATGAGCTCTGTGATTTTGTAATCCGACTAAAAGCAAACACACCTGACTCAGTGTCCTCTTTCTGCCCACAGGCCAGTTTCAGCATGCTGATATGAGTGTAACCACGGTGAAGGATCACATGGATGGAGGTGCGTATCGGCCTAACAAGGAGGGGGTTCTATCGAGGGGGATCCTCAAGTGGGGTTCAGAGCGTATGGCAGTGACCCTGCAAGACAAGACACTGAAAGATTCAGTGCGTAAACGGCACTTGGGAAAGTGTTGGGTGGTGCCAAAGGCAGAGGTAGAAAGACTACTGGGTCATCCATATGAGAGCTACGTTGTGGATCATGTGTAACCCTAACTGAGTCAACTCCACCTTTCTGCCACCCTGCTGCTCAGCTCAGCTCAGCTCAGGTCACAACAATAATCAGGGCCTGGTTATTGGACAAAAGATGAACAACAACTGGGACTCCATGGGGGCTCAAATAACATGCTTCCACAGTCACTTGGAATGACACTAATATTCTCTAAGGAGCCATGAAACACAGGTGTGGATACAAAAGAGCAAAAGTGAGAGTGATATTGTAGTCTACAGTAAAAAGAGAGCTGCAAACACAAGATTAAAGAAGATGTATGGTTTGCCTAATGTGGTGAAGGACTGAAAGAAGCTGTTGTGTCTTTTCCATCACTGAATTTGAACTGAATTCAAGCTGTGTTCTGAATCTACAACAGAGACACTATGTTCTTCTGTTCGCATGGCAACCATAAAATGTCCATTTGTGCTGCAGCACTTTGCTCCAAAATGACTTGCACACTATCCCTGTTCACAACTTAAATAATATTTGGCAGCGATTTCTTATATTTCATTGTGAATTAATTAGTAGGCAAAGGCAGATTCCTCTATTTCAACCATCTGTAATTATTAAAAATTCTACCATACTTTATGTTTTAGTATGTGTATATAAAATATTATTGTATGTATGGATAACAGCCCCTCCCGTCTGAAAAGGATACTCACCGGCATGTGGTTGCAAGGTATTCAAAAGAAATACAAAACATTATCAGGGTTTTTCCAGGTTTGCCATGTGCTTTTTATTTTTCTATCATTTCATTCATAGTTTAATTCATTTTATTTGTTACACAAGACATTAGGCATTGTTCACATACTAGTGATCAAACAAGGACAGTAAGTTTTCTACTACTCAACCTGAACTATTTCTTTTGTCAATTTCAAGGGATATTGTCAATAGTGGTTTTCAAAGGCCAAACTGGATGGAAATTAAACAGTACAACCACACATGAGGCTTTTGTTTTCAATAAATGAAAAAAGACAGAGGACAGTATCTGATGCTGAGGGAGGGCAGGGGAAGGAGGCATCAAATATATCAATGTTCAAAGAGTAAACAGTATTCCAGTTTTTATCAGATAGCATGTTTCCAGGATGAAGACCACACACAATGTTGAATGATGCACAGTGCGATACTGTTATGAATAGACAACGTTAAGAGATTTTGATTTCAGCTCCATGACACACTGTTGCGGTTATTCTTCCATCAAAACCTGTTTCATAGGAATGTTAATAATCATATTAAACCATGATGGACACAGGAATGATCACTAAATAAGGTAAACAGAACACATGACACAGCAAATAACAAACAAAAACAAATGATTTCAGTGTGCATCACTTTTAAAATTCATTTTATCAGTTATTATTAGAACATGAACTAAGAGCATAGCATATTCAGCATTTGACGTAAACCTTCCACAATACGTCTGTGAAATTTAAATAAATAGAGCATAACATTAAGACACGTCAACACCCCAAACACGCAATTATTTTGTTTAGAGTTATTTATTAAGTGGCAGATAAAGTGAAGTGGAATTGCTTAAGTTTTTTAAAGGAACAAATTGGAGTGTCTCATTTGTTTGTTGTTGGTGTGTAACAAGCAAAGCCACAGATCAATCTGACAGTAAATGTGAGATATGAATGACACCATGACTGATTTATAACAGCAGCCCCGATTTGGTAGAAAACAGTATCCCTTCAACAGTATTCAGTCACCTCTCTTGAGGAATCTGTTGACCAAGAACTTTTTAGATGTCAGTATTTTTTCGCCAATAACAGCAAAACTATTTTTGGCACAAGATTGATCTGCAACAGTTGGATAAAACAAAGCAGTAGATTTTTGTGAGAGGCCCAAACCTTTAAATAAGACCCCAAATTAAGGCTACAACCAAATAAAAGCATCTTGGTTCGTTCACGAGGGGCGGCACTTGGAACTGTGGCTTCGTACTTTTGCTATGCTACAGACATTTTGAGTTTCCACCTTTTCCCTCTATTTAACAACTACATTTTTTTATGAATTTAGTCCCTAAGGGAATGACTTATCTCAGTGACATATACAAGGGTTGAAACAACCGAGACACAATCTGGTGCTTTCACTCTGAGCCGAAAATTCAGTCTTCACCCTCAGTACACAAAAGTGACACTTCCCTAATGTCAAAACCAAAGCGTCCCGCACATACATTCTCTTCTCTGTTACGCAACTCCTTTCAGCAATAACAATTTGTAATAAACAGTTATTATCATTCGTTTCAAATACTTCATAAGTCCTTGCTTAAAACACTAGACCAATCTTCTCCGTGCCTCTTTTGCTTCACACATTCCCTTTTTTAATATTCAAGCCTACTTGAAGACCACAGTTTCAACCACATTTCTGTAAACTTCATAACTTCAGCCAGTGAAATGTGCACCAAATATATAGAAATAAAACTCTTCAATAATTTAAAATGTTAGAAAGTAAACTATCCAAAGTCAAAACCTGACAGAACGCGACAGAAATAAACAAAGGAACAGTTCTGGGTGGGGGTGACAGTTAATAGCCACTGGTTAGCTTGCCTGCTAGCACAGGGAACACAACAGCATTGCAAAGTGAGCACTATCAGTTGACAGAACAGCCCATTTATACGGAACTTCTCATCACATTTTTGCCTGACCAACAGATTTTGCCAAAAGGAGCGGCGTCTATTGAAGTAACACAGGTAAAAGACCAAGTAAGAGAAAAGTGAAAGCAGGGTTGACAGGAGCGATGCGTGGAATGGTCCAGCCTTCATACCGCAGTGCCATTTGGTTTCTATGTACAATACTACTGTGTGTAAAAGATGCATGCATGTTAACTGGAGGTGACCCTTCCAGAGGATTCTACACTAAGCCATTACGGGTCTCTCAAGTCAGAGCTTGGAAATCACACCTTCAAAAGCCGCTGATCTTCCTCAAACCGCTCAAACTCTGATATGAGGAGAGAAACGCTACAGAAAGAATGAAATGCTTCGAAAATCGGCAACGACAAGTGATAAATTCACCTCTAATGATAATAGTTAAGACATGATTATAGTTTCTACAATGGAATGACAGACCTTATCAACCCTGCTTTTTTGTGACAGAGATAGGGAGTGTGAGTATTTCAACAGCGTGTATGTGTGTGTTTGTGAGCGTTTTTATGTGTTTGACCGCGTGTCAAGAGAGAGAGGGACGTAAGGAGAAGGAGGCAAACGGCTTAGGGCGGGCGGAGCCAAGCAAACACACCCTCCGCCATGCTCACGCTGACCCCCACACCTCCCCGTCACGATTTTAAAGCCCTATTCAGGCAACCCCGGCCCGTTACCCCAAGGGCTCTTCCATGTCTTTTGCCCTTTTCAGCCCCGCCTCCTCCCCATGGCCCCGCCCTCTCTCGGAAAGCCCCCTCAACCTCTCACTGCTCATCCTCCCCAAACACATCGTTCTGTTTGCGTTTCATGTTCTCAAAGTCAAAGTCGCTTCCAGTCATACGTTTGTAGATGTCCTTGATGTCGTTACAAGTGGTCTCGAAGTGAGTGGTGGCGTCGTAGGACCTCGAGGCAAAGATCTGGGAAAGATTTTTCAAACATACATATATATATATTTTTTTTTTTTTCACAGCCGTTTCTTTTTGTCTATACTGTGTGTATTCACATAAATAAACAGCTCTAACATTTACATCAAAGATATTTCTCACCTGGCTTTCAGTGCCATCATCTGTGGGCTCATAAAGGTCACTAATAGCCACAAACCTGTAAAATAAACAAACACAACCTCCTCTTAATTACAATGCTTCTTAGCAAATGAAGCCTGTTAAATGTATTATGTGGTAAACTTTGAATGATGTTCAAGGACTGACTTTTGGTCAATGGGCTCCAGGAGCTCCAGGGCCGGCTCTATCTCAGTCTCTGGCGAGCTGGTTTCCACTGTGGTGCTGACAATGGCAATGTATTTCCCCTGGGCTGCCACATTGTGAGCATAGGAGATCATGCACACGTAGATGTCTGGGGAGGTGACAAAAATGAACAGAGTGGGAGAAATTGCTGAAAATGGATGATGCTAGTAACACATTGTTAGAATTTAGTGCAGAATATTGTACGTAATTTAGAAATATGTATTGGTTCCTTTGTTTTTACAACAGTGCTGAGTCATTGCAGAGACTTGTAAATTACAGTTTACAACTCAGTCAGGTTCTTGATAACCTTGTCCTCACCTGAGTTGCGGTTAACCTGATTCTGAGGAATGATGATCTGGCAGGAGTTTGCGTCATTAGTGTTTTTGATGGGGTGACTGAGGATGCAGATCACACGGATCACCTGGCCCGCCTTGCGAACACGGTCAGGAATGTAGCTGGGGTCACAGATGAGCTGCTTACAACGAGCCAGCTGTAGCAGGAAATTGACAAAATGCATGGGATTATGTCTTTATAGGTGCACATGACACAACACAAGTATCTTTTTCAAGCTCTCCTCTACTTAGAAACAAGACCAGGGGATCTTTGACCCCACGTAAGGGACAGTAAACAGTAAATCAACATAGCTGTACCTCGCCCTCAGACTTCACTCCGATCACGCGGCCGCCTTCCATCACTATCTCATCCACTGGTTTGTTCAGCATGTAGGTTCCACCGTAGATTGCACTCAACCTAAGACGAGTCATAAAGACTGTTAAATTCCTCTATAATAAACTTTATTGTTAAAACGGAACTTGAAATACATTTTACATTTTCCAACTACGAATCATTTTGTGAGAATTACCGAGCAAATCCCTGTGGCAGCTCTCCTAGACCATACAGTGGGTAGAGGTAGGGACTCTTGCCATATCGTGCCAGAGATTCACTATACAGCTTTATGCGATTGATGGTGTCCAAACAGGCATGGTCAAGGTACCTGAAGGAGAAAAAAATCAAATATGTAGACATAGTAACCAAAGAAATTGTCTTAGTCTTAGAACTGTAAAATGTTCTACTCATTTGTGAAGTGAATATATTTAATGTTTTGGATATCCTATTACTGCTATGTACACAAATAGGTATATTCCTCAGTAATTACATGATAAAAATATACAATGTAAGCCACATAATTTTTTTTCTCGAAAACTTGAAAACAGGATATGTTAAAAAAAAATGTCCGTATGTGTTGTTCTTACTCATCTGTCCTGTAGAGGGCCAGGGCGTGGCCAGTGAAATCAATCACATCCTGGCCGAGGTCAAACTTCTTGTAAACATCCCTCATTGTTGTAGTTTTGGGGTCCACACCCTCAAAAGTCTTGGGGTCATTCTCATCGAAGTTAGCCACAAACACTAAAAACTTCCGAAACCTTCGCTTCTCAAACATTCCCATCAAGTCTGAAATGTGAAAAAGTTTCATATTATTATTATTATATCCCTATTGTTAATAGAATGGAAATCAAACATAAAACCCATATGTCTTCATTTAGAAATGGTGATGAGACATATTCAAAGGGCTTACTTGAAGCTAGTGCCTCCGTTTCAGTTGATGGCACCTTGAAGATTTTTGTTCCTTTATAGACGAAGCTGCCCTCCACCACTTTAAAGTCCAGGTACCGTGTCACTTCTGTGTACAGCAGCATCTTCACAAGCTGACCTGTGATCATACAGACACATGTTGAAATTCATACACCATCAAACAGGTTATCGACCTACAGTCACCAAATATGCAGGACTGTCTCCATCAAAAAATTGTAGTTGATAATTTCGTAAATAAATGACTGTGATTAGCTATAGTATAACCTCAATAATAATTCAATAATAAAATGGTGCTGTAGTGTCTTTGATCATATTATGATGTTTATATTAACAGATGCTAAATGACATGCAACTGGTCAAATGTCCAACAATAACATCACAATATTATGGAAACATGACATTTTCATCAGTTTCATCCAGCTGTTTTACACATTTAAATGTAAATGTTTGTAATAATTATGTAATTTGAATGAATTAATTAATAATTGTGACAAACCTATAAATATTTAAATATATTTAACTGTATAGAAATGCAGTTAAATGGCCTGCAGTATAAAAAGCCTAATTAATTTATTCCTGATATTATAGCCTTAATAGTAATACTATTATAGCCATGTCCACTGTAGCCTACTAGCTTGTCTGCATCCCCTCAGCTGCCATTGTTTGAGTATATATAGAGTATTTAAAATACTTTGTACTGTAAAATCTTAAAATTTTATTACAGTACTAACCATTTGCCATAAGAAACTTGGGGATGAGGTCAACATTCCAGTCTCTTCCTCTGCCCATTGACTCAGGTGGGCTATCTGGAAGAGTGAAGCGCTTGTAAAGCTGTGAAACAGGACAGGAAAACACAAATCAATGACATCTTGTGCAAGAGGACCCTATGTACCTCACCAAATCTGAACCATTGCAGAAGATAAAGCAGTTAGCAAATGAAAGCAGTAAAACAGCAACTGATGCACAATAGCCCTGGAGGTAAAATGAGATGTAGTGAGGGACATAAAATATATTGATTTGTTTTATAGATCCCTGGAGTCTCTTACCTCCTCCAGGGGGGTGATGGAAGAGCTCTCCCCACCATAGTAGGGGTTTCTGTCCATGTGCAGGACCTTTTTCCCATTCACAGACATGATCCCGGAGAGAATGCATTCCTA
>JAPTGW010000026.1:7332530-7344815 GCA_029814545.1 Apogonichthyoides opercularis
ACTTAAAATATACTTATCTTTCTTATATAAAATCATTCAAAGCCAACTGCAATGTACAGTTGTTTGACGCATGGCTTTAGTGGTGACATCAAAAGTCAGGGAAAAAAAAAAAACATTTCCTCCTCGTCGATTTAGCTTTGGAAACTCTCCTAACAGGCTGAGTGAAACTACTGTTGTAACAAAAAGGTGGCCTTTGAAGACAAGACAACCTGTCAAACTAAAAATAACTCCACTGTGATTTTTATTTAATTCTCAGTGATGTTGCTGTATTCATTTTCTGTGCTATATTTTCTGCTTTAGCTGGCTTGAAAGGCATAATAGTAAGACAGCATAAAAGCACAAACTAGTTTCCCGTGGTTATTATTACCTTTTGTGACATTGTTATATTTAGATGGCCGTGCTGAATGTAAGTGTGTGTCTGTGACAAACACACACACACGCACTCATCATCATTTGACTTGTATTAAGCAATTCTGGTAAAAGTCAAGTTTAAGCAGGAATGTTGTGTACAAGATGAGTCCTGCTCTAATGTAGATCAGCGCCAACCAGGACTTAAAGGTGAATTGACCTGATTTCTCCCCGAGCCAGTGGATTGGCTTGGCTTGACCCACCTTATTACATGTGTAAGCTCTGTGCAGTTTATCTGGCAACGCTGTGTGTATCAGGATGTTGGATCAAACACTGATCTCCAGCCTGGCAGGTTTTGGATGGAGGAAAACAAGAGTTAGAAGGAAAGAGAGAAGAGGAAAGAACGAGATGTCATTTCCTGGGCTTATCACACTGCAACAGACATGCAGACATTAGAACACAACCTTTCAGTTTTTACAGTTTACAATTAAAGGAAGCTGAGAATAAATGAATCAAACATAAGGTGTGGCAGCTGCTGCAATTGCGTGTTATAGTGCGTAGAGCCAGATTTTTTTTTTTTTTTTTACAGAACAAGGAGCACTGTGAACATATGGTCACATAAAGCGACATAACACCCTCACACAAATTCATCCATTTAAGTGTTTTCACCATTAGGAAAACTATTGATAGAAAAAAGATACACTGAATAGTAACAGAAATAAGAAGTAGTCAGCCTATAATTTCGGGTAGACATACAACCAACACTACTAACTTAGAACTTAAAGAAACACAGTGTCTCTACGAAAACAAAGCCTAAATCTTTTCCTGACAGACTACATTAAAATGTGGACATGTCGAATAAAAAACGCGTCCTTACGTTATATCACCAGCTCTGAAGTCGCCCTGGAGCCTGGTATCCGTGAAACTGTATCCGTGGTATCGTATGCATGTTTTTCCCTCTTTGTTTACAGGTAAAGTGAGTGGGCTGCGGCTCACCTGCGTCTCGCGCCCATACAAACGCAACCTCTTCCGGGACTTTCTGGTACACTACAGAACACGAGCGCCAGCGCACGTGACGAACCGGCGGTAGGTGTTTGAGTCCAACCTGCAAGTATCAAAAATGGGCAAATGTAGTCCATGGTACACAGAAATGACAATTTATCTCCTTCAAATTAACTTTAACTCTGGTTTATTAGTTATCACAACAGCAAATCATAGGAAGAGTTTTCATATATAGGCCACATAGGTTTTACTCACTCCAAAAATAAAGGTATAAAGACACAAGTCTGGCTTAAGAAACCGCTATTAAACGTATTTGTAGGCGATGAAACTGTTCAGATTCTCAAATTATGATGCCACTATCATTAACCATAGGAGTTAATAATGTCAAACAGTACTGTGCAAAAGTCCTGGGCTATTATTTTATTTATTTATTTATTTATTTTACTAAAGTTATATTGACTATACAATGGTCTTTGTCAGTCTCTGTGTCAGGATAGGTAGTGGAATACCAAGGAATTTGAAAAGTTAATAAATAAAATATAAGAGTTTATTTTTTAGTTGTTTCTATTTCTATTATGGACAATTCTTGTATTTTACTGTTCATACCATGAGCACGTGACACATAAAAATCTTAAATCTTGAAAAATAAATAAATATCAGGAGAAAATATGAATACTTCAGAGACTCTATGAGATCATCTGGACAGAGAAAAAGATAAAACAAAAACAAAACACGCAAAGTGTAAAGAAAACCTTTGGATCATTATGAAGGAAGCTTGGTGCCACAAGGTTATTTTTAAAAACTTTGCCCCAAGAGAATTAAAAATGCACTAAATCCAAATAGTGCTCCTATTAAGTTATGATTTTTACCTGCAGAAGACATCATGTCCTGAATTTTGCATGTTGCAGGGCTGTGTAAAGTTTCCACATTTTGTTGTTGCATCTTAATAAAAAAGACACAGAAATACCTGTCTGTAAACTAATTTCAACCCTGAAAAGAGCAAAGATAGTCTGAAACATTTGCACAGTACTGTCCAAGCATCAGTGCAAGTCATCCATAGCACTAACCATATGCACATGTGGTTATACTGTGTGATTGTAAAGAGGGCGTCTGATTAATTTGACTAAATGTACTGTAGTTTTCCTTCCTGGTTTTCATAAATGTACACTACTATGTGTAATCCACACCCTAAACCAATTCATTATGACAGTTTCATTGACCAACTTCTGCAACAAACTTGATAAGCCAACCTCATTGGGATATCTTGAATAGAAAAGTAGCATTCATTCAGTAGACAAACAAGTGTGCGCATTCAACTGGCAATATACAAATTTTATTCAAACATACTTTTGTATTTGAACAATATTCAGTAGGATTTAACAAAGAACTTTGTACTTGAAAATTCCTGTTGAATACAGTAGAAAAGAGTATATAGGAATATCACAGATTTAAAAAATATCTGCATAGCCAGAAAGAAGACCCACAGAACCCCACAGGAAATGTCCTTGGCTTGGAAGCAAGGCTGCATACAGACAGTGTGACCTTTCTTCTTGCACTTTTTCTACATTTTTGCTCATAAACATTCAGTGAGACAAGTCAGATGAGGAGAGGTTTGATGCCAGAGATCATGACTCCACACATGCAGATCAATGCATCAGCTGTCATGTAACCCATGTCCACAGGACACAGGTAACAAACTCTTTCCATATGTGCCAGTCAAAATATCTTCTGAATTTGATCTAAGTAGTGTTGAAGGGTTAACTGATGGTAGCGTACATACCATGTTGGTCAGATGTATTAAAAAAAACAAAAAAATAAAGTAAATCGATAAGTTTTCAATACTTCTGCTCAATCACCAAATGATAAAAGCAGCACCAGTTCATTTGTGGGTTATGATAATGTAAGAATATGAGGCTTTTATTGTATTGTGAAATGATCAGTGCTGGTTGATGATCAGTACCTGACAAATGTTTTCCTCCAAAGTGGTGAATCTGAGAATATAATGTACAGCCAGGATAAATTTCACAGAAATACGTGCACAAAAAACATACTTGTAATGCAAGAGTGTTTCTATAATATATATTTATAATATTATTTTAATGTTATTTCACCCATGAAAGTACCATGAAAATTAAAATTTGCATGAAGATGCTGGAAGCAAAATAAACTATTGTGTTATTCAAAAGGAATAAATTACAAAAATGATATATACAAAACATTAGAATATGGATATTTACAATTACGTTTCAGAATGCCAAATTGTTTTCTTTGAGTGTGTTTATTGGGAAGCTTTCTGCTCCCCCTACTGGCTGGAGGGAGGCACGGTCACACTGTGCACAGTAGTATTCTCTCCAATGAGAAGCATATCTCCAGTGTATGATGGAGCCCAAAGATGCATTTTTTATTATTATTATTATTATTATTATTATTATTATTATTATTATTATTATTATTATTATTATTATTATAGTAAGTGAAACATATTCAAAGAGTTAATAATCTCCATGTTAATGAAGTTTATAACTGAAAGGAGACATAAATACAATTAACCTGATTTTAATTTGAAAAGAAATCAGCACCTTGAAACAATGCTGGTGAGCCAGTTGATAATGTACACAGGTGCAGAATCTCAAAATAGTGGGTTATCCTTTGACAAGAATAGTATAAGCTCTCCTTAAACAACTCACACATCATTGTAAGAACAGTTCATAGTAGTAAAATACACTTTTACACAGTAGAAGAGAGTACAAAAGAGATTTTCATTGGCACAAAAATCCTTGCAGCAGAATTGTAGTCTTCTCCATCCTGAGATGACCTTTAGTGATCAGTAGCCATTTGTTTTAAGAAAAGTCTTGACTAGAAAAAGTCATACAGACTCTGCCTCTTCTCTTCTTTGTGTTTTAGCGACAAACTAATTTGTCCAAAGTGGCCGACTAATGAGACAAGACAAAGTTAATTCTGAAGAGAAGCATCAGCTTCATATAACTCAGAGTAGTCTGGAGTATGACCTGAATGATGCACTGGGAAGAATGGTTATAAATTGAAGGTAAAAGACATTCACCTGATAATATTCCAGTTGATCCAGGTATACAATTCATTTAAAAAAAACAAAACAAAACAGAATGGAGTAAATTAGGTCCCAAATGGTTTCTTCTCGAGTGGAAAATAGCACAGGTATGCTGTAAATAGCATCCCAAAGAAAGTGTCATAAAAATGGGCATATTGAAGTGAGCTTTCAGCAGGATGATATTTCTATCCAACAGTCATTGACATACCTCTTCTTTTTCAGCGATATACAGTCCATCCTTTCATAGTCTGGTGTCCTTTGCAGTGTTGAAGTTGAGAATCTACATCATCAGTCAGGTAAATGAACACAGGAAGTACATAACATAATGGCTCTTTACAAACACATGGAAGGAGGGTAAACCTGCTCGGCTGTAAAGGATGTTTACTTGATTGTTGAACAGAACACAGTACTCAAAATAACACAGTCCAGTCCCTTCCAAGATGTCTGCTCTGAGGGAGGGTTTTCAGTGACTTTAGAAACAGGCAGATGTTGAATGCTGTTGGTTGATTTGATGTCGTGCCGATACTCATTAATGCCACAGAGGTGAGAGTCACTGATTGTACCAGAATGCCCTCGGCCTCCTGCCCTGCATTACAAACATACCGATTCACTCAATTCTCATCCATGCACTCTCAACCAGATGCACATGCTCAGAGTTGCACATGCATAGCACATGCACATACATATGTTCAGCCCAGTTACAGGTTCTCTCCTGGCTGGTACTGTGGCTCTGTGGAAGTGAAGTAATCCTCTAGGAAGCCCTGCAGGTATTCAAAGGTGGGTCTTTCCTCTGGCTCTTTTCTCCAGCAGGTCAGCATCAGCTCATGCAGGGATTCAGGACACTCTGCAGGGCACGGCATCCTATAACCACGCTCCACTTGGTCTAGCACCTCCCGATTTACCATACCTGGAAGAGATATGTTGGCAACATATAATTACAGGGCGGCTTCTGAGTCATAACGTTCAGTCATAAATCTTTCTGGGCTAGTGGAGTATGATGTCAATAGCTCCAGGTTTAGGTAATAAAAGCAATATGTGCTCAGACTTCAGTAAACACACTTCCCCTAAGGACAGTAAGGCCTGAAAACAATCATCCTTACCTGGATAGGGCACTCTGCCTTTGGTAGCCAGTTCAGTCAGCAGGATCCCAAATGACCACACATCAGATTTAATGGTGAAGCGGCCATAAAGAGCAGCTTCAGGAGCCGTCCATTTAATAGGAAACTTGGCTCCTGCAAGAAAAATGTTTAGAGTGTGTTAACCACAGATGCTACAAGATAAGTCAGTGTTAAAAAAAAAAAAGTTAGCGAAAAGTTTACTAAAGTCTTCCTGGGGTCGTACCTTGCCGTGCAGTATATTCATTATCCTCGATGAGGCGTGCTAGACCAAAATCAGCCACTTTACACACTAGGTTATCTCCAACCAGGATGTTAGCTGCTCTGAGGTCTCTGTGCACATAGTTCATCCTCTCCACATAAGCCATTCCTGAAGCAATCTGAGAAAGACGTGATTTTAGAACTGGCTTCGACATATAAAACACTAATTCATAACAAATATTAACAAGTGGTGCCAGGCACAACAAACCCTGCCCCTCGCACGTATTGTAGCTTATTTTGGCATCGATCCAGCTGTCATGTCTATGCATGTGCTAATGTCGGCGTATCAATTGTCTCTATATATGTGCCATATTTGAAGTAAATTTAAACAAAATTGGTGTTTTTATAGACATGTGAAATTTTGCCCATCATAAGTAAATGGGGAATTTTTTTTTTTTTAAATTCATAAAAAATTTAAACTTTGATCTATCCTTCCCAAAATGGAATGGCCTCTATTCTGGGTCACTGGCAATCTATATATCAAATTTGGTACAAATTCAGCCAATAGTTTTGCTGTTAGACATTTGAAATTTTGCCCATTATACATTATAAGTAAATGGGGAAAAAAAAGATATTAAAAATTCCTAAAAAAAAAATTTTAAATTTTGAACTACCATTCCCAAAATTTAATGAGATCTATTCTGGGCCACTAGCAATCTATAAACCAAATGTGGTATGAATCCAACCAATGGATTTTCTGCTAGAGCATTAACAAACAAACAAAGAAACAAACAAACCGGACCAAAAACAATACCCCTTGCCTCCCCTTTGGGGGACGGGGTAATCCTGTGATGCAGTAGTGAGTTATTTGTGCTGACCTGTGATGCCATGTCCACCAGCTGAGGAAGGCGGAGCATCTTTCCCATGTCTCCTTTCAGGAAGTCCAATAAGCTACCTGTTAGCAGGGACACATACCGTAGGTTAGCCTAATCGGGGATGAGCTACAATAGTGAGGTTTTCTATTCTGCAAACATCATAAATAATATCATAAATAATTTCAAATTAAAATATTGACCACAAAATGTAATTCTAAAGTCCCCGTTTGATTTTAAAGGCAGTAAATGCATCATATTATGACTCATAGTTATGCAGGTTTACTCAGTATATTTGGCAACTATTAATAGCTCATGACGTTAAGATGCAACAATGCAAACTTGCTGACCTTTGCCCATGTATTCAGTGACAATGTAGATAGGTTCCTCAGATACCACAGCATATAGCTGAACCAGTTTTTCATGTCTCAGTTTCTTCATGACTTGTGCTTCCTGGAGGAAAGCCTCAGGGGACATGGTCCCAGGCTTCAGAGTTTTGATAGCAACCCTTGTTGTACCGTTCCATGTTCCTGATAAAAATAAACACATGCGCCATGAGAATCCTATTAGTATTGATTTTTACAACTCAATTATCAACCTCCAGCATAGAGACAATATGAAACCAATTTAAAACACTGTGGAAGTTACAGTATTACCTACAAAGCACATTTAATGACATGTCTTTTCTTTGTTATGAATTAAAAAAAAAACACAAGACGAAGATGAAAATTAAAGGATTATATAAAAACCTGTTATACACGAAAGCCTGTTATACATTTATACCCACTGAAGTCAATTCTTATTATCATGCTATTTTACTGTGATCATTTGTTAATAATAACTATTGTAATGCTGGGTTGGGCCATTAAATATTTTCCTAGTGAGCATGAACAATAACAAAAGTATAAAAAATGAGAAGGGGATCCAATGTAAAATATTCCAAAACTTCTTGAAGGGCTTTAGTCCTTATGCAGTGTGTTCATTCAGCTGTGTCTTGGTACTCTCTTTTTTTAGTAATGTAAACAAGATGAGCAGCCAGCACAAGTGCTCTTCATCCTCTCTCCTTATTAAATCATGGTTCTGCTTACCCATCCAGACCTCTCCAAAACAGCCTTGCCCAAGCTTGAGGTCGAGACGGAGAGACTCTCTGGGAATCTCCCAGGCATCCTTGGCCAAACCCTGAGTCTGTGGCTTCAGTACAGGACAAATGTCTGTTAGACTGTGACACAGCCCATCAGCATGTTCTGGAGAGAAGACAAGCAATACAGTCACGTTATATTTTCAATGACCTCTACAGATTTGAGTGAAACAACAAATCATTGATGACCTGACAGTGAAGAGGAGTATTGAACTCACTGCGGTAATGATTGACAAGCTGCTGCAGGGTGCTAAACTGTGTGCGTGAAGTGATGTAGAAGCCTCCGCTGTCTAACTTCCTGATCTTGTAATGTTTCACATTCAGCCCTTTGGTGTTGTCGTAGTCCAGTACAGATAAACAGTAGGCACCTGGGAAGAAAAGACAAAAAAAAAAAAAGATAAATGTTCCTGATTATGAAGTGCACACATTTATTGCAAAAGATATTTTATAATAATCTGATACGGAGTAGCAAATAAGAATTAAATGTAGCAGTGAAACTCAATAGACGTTAATAAACAAATATATTTTACTTTGCGTGCTACACCACCAGAGGGCAGTATCAGCCAATGAAAAATAAAAACTTGTTTTGTCATGGAGCAGTCGAAGGCATGCATCCCCTTTCTTGTAATATTTGAACTGGACTATATGGCCCTTGGTTGTACAGTCCTCAGCCTCATCTCCCCCCTGACCTACTTCTGTCTGGCTCACCCACCCAATACCTCCCCTCTGCTCCTGCTCACCCATCATCTACTCGCTTTGACTCTGTTGTTCTCCCTGTGCCTGTTTTTACCTATTATGTGTAGTACTCAGCCCGGGTACACATCCCATAATAGGAGTTGCTATCCTGCAGTGTGCATATGTACAAAAAAAAAAAAAAAAAAAATCAAACACACAGATCTAACCTATCCCAGAGGGACTATGCAGCAGCAATTGCAGCAGAGCAGCTGCCCATCTCAACTATCTCCAGACTCAGTCCCACGGGCGTCACATCCACACAACCACTTGTCTAACATGCTGCAGCATGACGCACAGAGAGCAGCAGGATATCACAAATCTAGACTACTAGAAATAATTTAATTTTTTCTTTTTATTCCTTTTTTCCTGATGAAAAAAAAAAAACTAGAAATGACTGACAATATATACCAATCAAGTAATCTAAAATGAAGCAGCAGTAATGATCCAATCAACCCACAGGACAAAACTCGATCTGGATATAACTGGATTCAAGAGATCTGTTTTTAAAGGGAGTATCCTCTCATTGGAGACCCTTTAACATAGTTTTACTGTTACAAATTCTGTGGTGTTAAGTTTTGTATACAGATACAATACAACATCTGATACCTGGTGCAATCTCAGAGTGATACTTATTCTGACAAAGGCTTTGCTTGTTTTGGAGACTAACCACTAGTTCTCCAGTAAGTACACACTAACCTTTGGTGGTCTCACTCTCTCTCACCAGGAAAGTCCCTCTCCTGTTCTCCAAACTTAGCAGCAGCCTCTCTGAGTCGCGACGTGTGATTTTGCCAAAGTACCACCTGATGAGGATGAGAGAGAAAACAAGGGACACACGGGAACAGGTTGGTGAGGGAGAGAAGATGCATGTGGGTGGAAGACAAGAAGTGCCAAAGAGAGAGTGAGTTCTGCTCATTATTTTGGACAGTTATGTGAAATGCAAATGTGTTTGCATGCAGCATACTGCAGCTTACCTGGACTCTACAGTCAGTCTGAGATGACTGGTGAAGCAGAAGGCAAGAGTGAGAGATGACGTTATGAAACGTTAGTTTGGATCCTATTTTGCGTAAGCAAGCAGGTTAGTATGCAAAAATTAGAAGCACATGCTCTATAGAAGTAGAAAGCAGTAAATGCACCACATGGATTTGAGCAAATCATATTGTGATTAAAAAAAAACAGGACATTTCTAAACAGTCCTGTACTTGAGTTCTTGCATGACAGACTGATAAAAGAGACAGATCAATAAAAAAGAAGGGGTTTACTCTTCTGCCTGGATGGAGTCAGATGGAGCCACATAATTGCTGGGGATATAACCGCTCTCTCCAGTGGTGAGGGAGCGCGCCAGCCACCAGTCCCCCTCTCTGCACAGAAGAAGCAAGGACACAGTCTCATCAAACATCCACAACATAAAAAATGCCTTTATGAATTTTAGGGCTAGTGTTTATCAAGTATCTCAGAGTATAAATTAAATGACATTCATCATTTTGCCTTTTTGGCATCTTCTAATGAGTACTGTGCTAAATAATTTGTTGGCTCATGACGAAGCTTGATAAATATAGGCCCTGGGTACTTCAGTTAACAGTTAAAAATGATCATTTGAAATGACAGTATAACTTTAAACAAACATGCACTCATGGCTATGGCAGCAGGAAGGGATGAAACTGTCCTAGACATCATCAGGAAGTGAGCTATTAGCTTTGCAGCAGACGATACATGTACAGAAAATAAAGTAACATTTTGTAAGAAAGTGTAATGGTTATAATGCTGCAAAACCTTGGATCAACTTCCTCTGACTACTCAAGGATCATGGGATATGCGTGGAGTTACGTGGTTTGTGGTTTCTAATGAAGTGGCAGTGCACACCATGAGTATATGCTACAAACACATAGGTAAACAGACAGCACAGTCACACGGAATTTCAGAGAAGTTTCACAAACCTGCAATTCACCTTCCTCCTGTTAAAAAATGGTTTGTGATGGAATAGAAAAGAGAAATGGTGAACAAGAAAGGGGTTAAAGAAATACAGAAAGCACGTTATAAGTAGTAGCAGTACAGCAGAATACACAGAGAAGACAATCCATACACTGAAGCTATGAATTTAATATATACAACTGTTTCATAAATTAAAGATGTGGTTTAAGTAAATGGGTTTAAGAGAAAAACAACATGCAGAGGGCACAATATCTCAACAAAAGTCATTGCACTGGACTAATAATAGAGCAAAAAATGTCTTATGGACACTGTGCTATCCGTTAAGTAATCTCAGAGTTGGTTCATAGAATATGGATGCACTTGACCCAATAATGATCCAGGTCCTTGGCTTAAGGGGCCAGATGCAGTGTTAATCCACTATTGTCCTCAGCTCCTGCCTTCTAGGTCAGCAGTTTGTTAGTGAGTGAGCAGCACTGGGGGTGCAGCGCTACACTGTATGGTTCATTGCACCTCTATTGATTCGTACAGCAAACCCCTATTTTAAAAACAACCAGGATCCCCTTTTAACAGGTTACGATTTCATTGCAAAACTAGGTCTCACGCTTTGTCTACTGTTTAGGAATGAGTTGGCGATAAAATTAGCCGTGTCCCTGCTGAGGTGCACTGAGCAGTGAAGTATAATCAGCTTTTGTGAATGGAGCCAGAATTGTAAAGAAATGTGTTACTTGACACAAATAGCCTTGCTGAAGTAAGCCCGTTTCTATGGTTACAGCAGGTTTCAGAGAGACGACAAGCGATATGCTTTTTGGGGTGCACTCAAACAGAGGAGCGCTGCCTTTGAACGCATCAGCATGCGGTTACTCTTTATAATTCATGCTTTTTGGTGGACTACTGACTTTATCTGTGTATACATGTGTTTGAGAAAGATGGCAGAACAGGCAGATATTGATATAAAAGGAGGGGGGGGGGGGTGTTTTGTGCATTTTCCTTACGTGTTGTTGACAATCTGGAGGCGTTCACCCTTTCTAAAAGACAGATCTGAGGCTGTTCGAGACTCATAGTCATACAGTGCCACAAAGGTCGTCACACCTCCTGTTAGCAGGGAAAGTTTTGCTATAAATACAAATACAAAGTACATTCAAGGTAAAAAAAAAAAAAAAAAAGCCCTTGCAAGAAGACTGTCAATCTAAAGTACATTGCTGACAATGTGCATTCTAAGTTCTTACCCGCTATTGTACATCTATTCGGAGAGGTGACACTATTGTTGTCCACACCCCCAAACAATGCCAGCTCTGCCTTGCTGGCCATTGGTTGATTGGAGCTGATCCCCCCATCCATAGTAGGGCTCCGATTGGGTGTTAATGACTGTTGAGCAGAGTTGAGGTGGTGCCCGCCAGCCCCTCCCCCAGAGCTGAGGTTGCCATCGAGGCTGCGGGTTCGCTGGCCTACATCCTTGGGCTTACTCTTGGATCCCCCCATGGCCAAGGCCTGCAACACAAGTCAGACAGAAAAAAAAAAAAAGTGTGAGACCACAAAATAAAAAAGGATTTAATTAAGTTACATTTAAAGAAATTACATAAACATCCCGAGTCAAATAAGCAAGCTCTTTTCACTTTCATAGAAAACATTCTGTGGAAATATTTCTTTGGCTGCCACAAGGCCAGATGCAGAAACCAGAGACAGACTGGAGACCGAGGATCTAAGCCCACTGAGACACAGTGTCATGTAGACTGCATGAAGAAAAATCTCCCCATGGATGGATGAGCAGCTGCCGCTCCACATTTTCAATACAGACATGGGATCCAGTTCATCCCACCGCCACCAGCCGAGTGCATACACACACACACACACACACACACACACACACACACACACACA
>JAPTGW010000026.1:7449508-7471331 GCA_029814545.1 Apogonichthyoides opercularis
TTCAGTTTATCATTTACAAATGTGCATGACAACTTATAGATCACAGTGGATCTACAAATACACAAAACATTTAGAAAGAGGCAGAATATTGGTCCAATTCCACCTAAGTCTCGTAAGACATTTCAGGTTGTTCATATTTGTTGAGGTTATTCTCTTTTTTGTGAAAGAATAGCATACGAATGTAAACATTTTCATGTAATTTGGCTTTTTTTGACAGTAAATCAAAGAGAAGACCGAGTGAGTTGTCATTATTTATAGGTTATTATGACAGTATTTTACTGGTTCTGATCCACTTCAGATTGAATTGAGCTAAATGTGGAACCTGAACTGAAATGATGTTAATGTCCTTGATTGATAATATTCTGAGTGTAATATTTGTATTTCACAAATTCAACCCACGGGCCGGATTGGACCCTTTAGTGGGTCGGATTTGTCCCCCGGGCCGCATGTTTGACACCTGTGCTTTAACTCATGCAATTTAACAGTATAGTTAAATCTATAACCATGTTCGCAGTCCTGTGAGGATGATTTTAGGCAAAACTGTGGTTTCAACTGAGCTTTACAATGATATTATGGCGATGTTCAACTAGTTACACTAGTATTACTTGAAAACCTGCAGTAAGAGTCCTTCAGGAAACATGTAGCTGAGACAATGTTACCTTATATTTTGAGGAAACTACTCTTTTAAATTAAGATTCATACAAAACCATTAACAGTGGCTTTTCCTGCACATAACCATCTTACTTTCATAACATGTGATGAAATATTCAACCAGCCATCCAAAGTTTACCAACCAATGGTGCAGACATAATCAAAAGCTTTTATGGGAGAAAATGTGCAAGCAAGTACTGCATTCAAAACCTTACTAAAGTAACAGTATGTAAGTGTTATCACTAAAATGCACATAAATTATGAGAAGTAAAAGTAGTCGTGTAGTAAAAATGGTTTTGTCCTCCTGTATTTTATTGTTATACGTGATATTTTTGGATCCATATGGTTGGTGATGTTGCATTTAACTGTTGTAAATCTTTAAGAATGAGTTTGTGTAACTAGTTTATGTACTGTGGGAAGGTTTAATCTACATCCCAGAATTAGTACTAAAATATAATTACATTCCACCACTAGTGCGGATTGAACAGTCCATGCAGTTTTGTCCGATATTAGTCCTGTCATTTCTATTTTAAATTAAAGGTTTTAAAAAAAAGACTGGATCACGGAGCCAGATCTAGTATATTTCAAGGTAAGATGAAAAACATATGTACATGTCTGGTTTCTATGTTTTGTTTTGTTTTTTTGTTTTTTTAAGTTTGTTGCTACTGTCCCCCAGACCTTCATCCCAGCATTGCGGAGGATCTCCAGGGTGGGCCTGACGTCAGCCTGGAGTTGGTCCTCCACTCCAGTCAGACACAGCAGCTCCATCTCCATCTCCAGACTCTCAATCACTGTGGCCACCTTCAGAGAGCGGTCATGGACACTGAGCTTGGCCTGGACGTATCGCGCCTGGGAAGCAGGGGAGAGGAAAGGATAGAAAGTGTTAATATCAATGGGGAAGAATCATTGCTAAATTGGGAAACAGAAATTTAAGCAGACCACTGGCTGTGAAACATCACTTCGATTTCAATATGAACGTCCAGGTATTTGCTTGTGTGCAGCCATGAAAACCACTGTATTTAAAAAACAAATAAACCTGGAAACACAGGCATGATCAGTTGGTCAACGCCCATCTTTAGCGCTCCAGTTCCAGCGTAATTTGTGAGTGAGATAAAGCAAAAACAATCTGAGTGTGACTCATACAGGAACCCAAACTGTGTGTGTGACTCAGTTGGTGAGTCACTGCTGCCCACCAGCTCAGCTCACACAATTATGCACTTCAGTAATGGGCCTGGGGCTGACGACTGCAGGGGAGACGGCCCTGCCCTGCTCAAACAATGAGTGGGGCATGGATGTGTGTGTGTGTGGGATGGGTGTGTGTAAAGGCTAACAGAGGTCAGAGGTTAGGCTTGTAACCCAAAAACACTCTGACATTTGGAGATACATCATTCTGCATTTGTCTTGTTTGTCAGACAACAGATTTTGAGTGTAATCTGAGCATAAACCCAAAATAAGAGACCATTACTACTGCTCTAGTGCATGGTTATATGACTGCAGTGTCTATAAATCTGACACATGTGACAAAACAAGAGTAAGAGAATGTAGGAATCATGCTCTGATAGTATTAACAATAGGTTCGGAAACAGAAAAAGACATCATGGAGATAAGCTTATTCCCATGACGATAAGGGATTAAGGACTGAAATTAATCATAAGAATACCTACATCCAAAGTCACAACAAAGATCAAACGCCTATTGTTCTACAGGTAGTGGCAAAAGATAGATGGATAGATAACTTTATCATCTGTTCCAAGTAATGACTGCAATGATACATGAAAAGAAAATATCATATGCAC
This sequence comes from Apogonichthyoides opercularis, assembly GCA_029814545.1. Taxonomy (NCBI): domain Eukaryota; kingdom Metazoa; phylum Chordata; class Actinopteri; order Kurtiformes; family Apogonidae; genus Apogonichthyoides; species Apogonichthyoides opercularis. The sequence continues at coordinate 7,451,956 of JAPTGW010000026.1, forward strand.
CCTGAAACAACAACATAGGGAAGAAAATATATACTGTCTGCAAAGGACAAACAAGAAAAGGGGAGAGAGAGGAAAAACATGAAAAGGAGAACTTTGTACAGGAAAATATGGGGTGTTAATTGGAAAAATCAAAAATGCACCTGGAAATGTAAGTACTGTGAATATAAAGTGTTAGGAGTAGTTAAGGTAAGATAAAGAATGGAAACAAATGCAATTCCCATAACCACCAGTGTGTTATTTTGGAGAGAATTTTCTTGGGCAATAAATATAAGATACTGGTTACAGACACAAAAACTTCTTCCATATCAGCATACTTTGTAGTAGAATATTTACTTTTATAGTAGTCCTTATAAAGCTCTTATTAGTGCTTTATTTTACATGACTATATTCTTCCATTTATGTTTTTATTTTAACAAATGTTTTTGGTGGTGTATTTCTTCTGTGGCCAATGCAAATCCTAATAAACTAAATAAGTGCTTTATAATGACTAATAAACTGACAGTGAACTACTATGTCTTCTAAAAATTAACCAGCTAATGGTGAATGGATGTGTCTTAATATAAAATATTTCTTGACCTAGTAATGGCACTAAATATCACTAAAAGAAAGTAAAATACATTATTTAGACATTTTGTATTCATTCTAATGACACAATCTGATTGAAATTTTAGAATGTTTATAGAACAGGCTTTTAGAAAACTTCTAATTATATGGGAAAATAATGCTAAAATCTCTAGCTGATGTTCGTCAAAAAAAATTATTTATTCTAAATACTGAGAATCAGTGCTGAAGCAAAAAACAAAAAAGGCAGAATAAAAACAAAACACTGCATTTAATAAAAATCAAGGTATGGTTCCAGAAAAACAACTTAAGGCAGAAAAATTCTGAATAGAAACTGAATTTTATATGATGAAATATTACAACCGATCAAACTGTAACAGGAGGACTAGTTATATCCAAGACATTGTTCAGATTCATATTGCTGTAGGTGGATGTAAAGGCGTGCTTACCTCAAAGTCTTGGTACTGTTCTTCTGTCAGTGACTTCTTAGAGACTACCAGGACCCTCAGACCTTCCCTTGCCATATTTCCACACTAAAAGGAAAGGCAACATTTTGTTTTAGTACTTTATAAATTCTGGAAGAGTAGGAATTACTCTAATTAAATGATTTATACATGTTTGCATCAAATGTGTGAAAAAGATGGCATCTACCTCCTCTTCTAGCCAGTCATTGTATTGAACAATGCCTGCCATCACCACATCAGCACCCTTCATGTAGAACGTGATCTCTCCTGTTGATTCATCCTAGAAAACATATACTAACACTTAACTCAGTGTAACATAAAAATACATCACAACAGCAACCATCTCTAATATTAAATCAAACTGGATATTAAACCCAGGGATTTGCCTGTCCTTATTCACATGAACCCAAGTGCACAAACACAATTATATGATTTTGTTTTGCCAAGAAAGCCATAACTTATTTTGGTAATCACGTGGGTTTTTGAAAAACCATCTGAAAATATTATTTTAAAGAAGTTAAACTTTGATCCAGACTTCCTGAGTTTTTATTGTAGTCAAGCCAACAAAAATAATGTTAGTCATGAGACTTAGTCACAGTTCATTACAAGGTGACCTTTTTTGAAGATTATCTGCTTTAATAAGAAGTATTTTTTCTTGTTTTCTTCTTAATGCCAAGTCCTACTTAGTCTCATAGCAACAAAAGTATAATTACAATACAATCTCTGGAAGTGAGAGCGCTATTTTGACAAAAGGGAAAAAAAAAAATTATCTAACTGAAACATTTACAGAAACAAAAGTGCACAGCAACAGCTACTAAATAAGTAGAGAAAACAATAAATATAATCATGTTTTGATACTCACACGCACTATGATGCCCATCCTCTTGCTCTCATAGGTGAAGGGGAATATCTGCAGGATGGTGAAGTTCAGGATTTGACCAGTAGGTGTCCGCAGCTGCATGGAGGACTGATCCCTTCCCACAAGTGTCAGACCAACACTTTCAGTCCACTGCACCAGCGACACCTATCAATCCAGAACAGTAAAGTCTTTGATATGTTGGCAATAAAAATGCATTTGTATAAAAAAGAAAAACACAGATTTCAAATTTCATGGCGTTTTTTTATATTGTTCAAACAAAAAGTAAAGATAAGAAAGGACATGAGAAAAGTGACCGTGTTTGGGGATTCTATTATTCTGATTGTAAAATCATTATGTCAGCACAATGTTCTATTATTTGAACTGCAAAAAAAAAAAAAACAAAACATTGACAGACACTTGTCAAAGAGCAAAGTAATGATTCAGTCTAAATCAATGGCTGAAGCATTTTCAGCACTTTAGAGTATTGACTGATAAACTAGGGCGATGTCCACTTTTGAAAAAGTATTGTTTTGCTGGATCTTTTCTGAAGGACACAACAGACGACATCTATTAATGTAATGCTAATCTGTTGGGGGTGGGAGCGTAGGAGGAGAAGAGAGGAGATGACATTGCCCAATAACTTCCAGACCAGAAACCAGATCACATACCCAATTCATCATCCATCTCCTGACAAGACTAATAGCAGCACAGCCAAATGGACACAGATGAGAGCAAACGACAAAGAGCGCCACGTTCCAGTGCTAATTTTAAACAACAGATTTTGTGCTTCCAAGGTTACTTATTTTAGAAATAGATGACCATGTAGTCTGACAATTCCTGACCAGGGGGGCTTTAACGTCATAAAAGCTCAGACTACCGTAATGTTTGTCATCCAGGTTGGGAAATATGAAGATTGTGCTTAGTCACAGTCTAGAAATATTCATTGTGGGGGCATTTTTGGATCTGGTGTCCACCACAGAAGCACTTCCTTTAGGGATGGCTACAGATTTCTATTGGACTGAATAATGTTGGATCCAGTTGGCTTGACTCAGAATAACCACAATTCTCTTATGAGTAACTACTGAAAAGCTAAGACAGTGAGTAATTAACACATCTTTGACATATGTAGCCTTTTAATTATTGTTGCATATGAGTAAGATGATCATGGATACCTTCATATCTTGAACTGTAAGTCAGTAGTAAAATGTCAGTTTTGACTGCAGTAGTGAAAACCGTGCATTTAACAGTCACTGATGCTGTGTTCGTTGGGCTCAAAGCCAAAACCATATCTATATTTGGACTTCCTGAACACCAGAGTAAAGCAGATTGAATCTTGGTTGCAACTGTAGAAAATGATACAAAGCACCTTTCAGGATTACATTCTGTGTGACTGATAATATGGATGAATACAAGAGCTTAAACCTTTATCAGTAATAAACCCATTGCTTTGTCATAACAGTTGCAGTGGGCTCCATTAAAATATGTTATCAAGGAGGAAATTCAAAAGGGGATAAGTGCAACGGGCTGGGGAGCACATTAAGGAAATCCGTATTTACAGTGCAGGAAATGAATCAAGTTGAAGACTGCAGTCCACTTCCTGATGTTCAAAGAATTCATACTGATCAAGGACATAAATGTGGAATGCCATTTGGCTTGTAAATGCCCCCCATAAAGGAAGAAACCAATGAAGACAGTCAAGATCACGGCTCCTACTGACACAAGCTCTTCATATCAAGATCGGAAGCTGTTCTCATGTTTTTGCTTGGCTTTGAGAAAAAAAAAAAAAGCTAAATTACAGTTTAGTAAGTGAACATTTCCCAACAGGCCAAGGTAAAGGTGAAGGTTTCTTTGAATACTATAAAATGTAGTGTACATTGTGCTGTCAACCTAGTAAAAGTGGAGGTCAAATGCTTCAAGATTTAAGCTTTCATTTGGACTTAACTGATCAAAATATCAAATTCAGACCAACTACAGTAGCCAAAACTGTCATTTTTTTGGCTCAAAGTATGTCTTTCAATATTAAAAATGAAGCCTTGTGTGCTACAGAGATGCCTTGGCCAACAAATCATTTTCTCCATACATGAGGAATGTGATGGTTTGTTACAGGCCCCAGCCAACTCAAAGCCTTGTGTTTCTTGGTGAAAATAAAATGCAAAAATTAGTATTTCCACTGAATGCAATCAATGATTTTTGTTTGTTCTTTTTTGTTTAGCCCTCTTCTTCATCTGTTACATGAACAGATTCATTTTAAAGACAAAATTCTGTGATTGTATTTTGTTAGTTACTTTCTGCTTTTTTGCCTTTTAGGACGGCCATGCATGTGAATGGGGTGGCTGTCAGTACCTCATCAGGACTAGAAGCCTGATAAACCCTGCAAGTGTCTTCGTAGTGCTGCTCAGCTTCAGCCTGGTCTGTCACTCCGTTGGCCTCATACACAGGCGTCACGTTGTGCACCAGGGCGATGGCCTTCACTGCTTCATGGACTCTACTGCTGATGGTCTTGCGGACTTTTGTGGCTGCTGGAGCCCTGGAAGTTGGAAGGTCATGGGTGGGCTGAACACAATAGCACAAAGAACTGTGATTAGAGGAACAGAAAACAGCAATCTGACAAAGGGAATTCTGGAAACATTTCTTTGAGATCAAGGTTATTTTGTATAGTGTAGTAAATAAAAATTAACAATAAAAAAACAGATTTAAAACAAATATAAGACTCTTTGTGGGAAATATGCAGCTCTGGCCTTAAAAACAAGCAGATTCATTAATGTTGCAATGATAGTGGTCTATAAGCAGAACCAGATGCGTTAAGAAAATATGAATATTTGCTTTTGCACTGTGCCCTTGCTATTTTTAGAGGACTGTGCGTTCCTGGGGTTAATGGTAGCGTCATTAAAAGGAGTCCGGTCACTGCTTTGCTTGTGGGCTAATCCTGTTTCCTGCTTCACTAACCTCTGGTGTCAAGGGGGACAAAGAGTGTCATCTGAGGTCAGGAAGCATTCAGCCAAACAATAATCACAAACTGATATGTTTCTTAAAACAATGCACCAGTCTGTTTGCTTTAGTCCTTTCCCAAGCATTTACAATTTTTAACATTTCTCTTCAGTTTGTTTTCTAAATGCTTAGAATGTGTCCATTTAACAGGGTTCTTTCATATTATATGGACTACTGCACGTTTGTTTTTGTTTTTTTACCTGTGTATAAGCACTGAACACATGGCTCTGAACTTCATCCATCGAGTCCATCCCGTATGCCACAGTTCCAAGATGGAGTCTCCTGAACACCATTTCATTCTGGGTAAGGGTTCCTAGTAAGAATAATAACATTTAATTGCTGAAACTTCAAAACTAGTGACAATAACAATATTTTAATGAGAGTCGTTCCTGTTCCATGTGTTAAATATGACATCACTTCAACAGCACAATTTTAAAAATGGTGATTTAGACTTCATTTGACTGAAGCAGCAGAATGCTTTTTTGTCTAGTGTTAAATTTCAGTTTCTGGCCCTATCACAGCTTGGGATCTATAAACATTAACCAGTTATTTAAAACAGAAGATGTATGTCACATATGGTAATTGTAAAAAAAAAAAAAATACATTGGTGAGAAAACCAGAAGCCCTTCCTTCAACACTACACATAACCTCTATAATCTCACACTCACTTTAAAAGTATTTTCCGCTAGTATATCAAAAAGACCTGAGGGGCCTCGCACGTACATTAACCTGACCTGCAGACCCCACCAGCCTTATCACACTCTGAATGGGGAAATGGCCGATCAGTTTATTGGGCATGAGGGCTGTAAATCTGATGGGTAACACCTCATGCCTAAGGAAGTGCACTGGTGGAGGTGTCGGATTAGAGACTTTGGGCTCTTTTATGATTTATGGGTCCAATAAGTAGCATGTCTACAGGAGCAGAAACCCCACCACACAACAAATCACCCCCAGGGAAGGAAATGGCTTAACTCTGTCCTACTGGATGCTTCCTTAGAAAATCCTCAATACTAGAAGTTCTCGTTTTAGACTGTACAGTGGTTTTCTTGCATATATGCTATTTTCCAGTATAATCTCTGGCATTCTAACCTGTTTTGTCAGTCAGAAGGTAGGAAATGCGTCCAAGCTGTTCAGGAATGGTGCTTGCTCTAACCACTGTCCCAGGGATTTTGGAGTCCTTCTTGATCATCCAACTGAAAACCATCTTCCCCATATCTAGATTGACACGTAAACTGCCAAAAAAAGGGAAAGAAAGTAAATTCATTGATATGACATACTTGTAGATACTATGAGAAGTTGCAGACATGTTCAAAGCAGATGCTCGCACCTGATAGGTACAATGTGAGAGAGGAGCAACAGGAAACGCAAGATCTGAAGATACCAACGGCCGGCAAAGTGTTGGAGCGCCACCATGACCAGCGATACCACCACCAGGGCCCCAAACAGGATCTTAGTCAAACAGTTTACTTCCAAGTCAAACAATCCAACCTGTCATGAGCAACAGAAGGGAAAAACGAGAAAACAATGTGCATGGTCTGTAGCTTTTCAAAATACAATTCTTCAACTAAATAAAACTGAACACACTAGATGATGAAATGCAGGTTTTTGCAGCTCTGGTTCACACTACTGTACCTTATTCCTTGGGTTGGAGGTGTTCATGACACTGCGCAGCTCCTTGCCTGTGTAAATCACAACCCCCACCACTGTGCCTAGAGTGAGAGAAAAGAAAGAGAGAAACCCTGCCTCAGACCAATATAATAAAGAGACAACATGAAACACAGAATGTCAAGACGATGTTTCCCAGACGTATAATCTTGACATGAATAGATTTCTTCAATGAAAAATGTCATTTGTGATATGTGATCCAGATTTCCAATTGCTTAATGGATAACACATGTGGACGAGAGTTAACGTGTATTCCATCTAATATGGACAATAAAGTCTTCCCTGGTCATTATCATGAGCTGCCCTAGAGCTATCTATAAATAATTAAAACATCCGTCTCGTTATTTTTCTCTGTGCATTTGGTTTTACCAAATTTGGTTTTCCTCTGTTACAAAGGAAGCAAAGTTCCATCACAGCTTTGTAAGAATCACAGGTGCGATATTTACCAGAGGCTACAACGGTGCTGGCCCACAATGTATTCTCAATGCTGAGGCTTTCATTAACTGGAGGGTCTCCATCTTCCTGTAACAGTTAAACAAACACACAAATACACAAAATGATAACCTAACAGAAACTAAATAAATGTTATCATAGACAAATAGGCTTTGCAAACAGGGCAACTAGTTTGAGCCAGGAGTACACTTACCCTGGTGAATGTTCCAATAAAGTTATGGATATCGATGTTTGGTTCTTCTGCATAAACATATGATCTGATCTGAAGAAGATCCTGCAAAGCAAATAAAACAACACACTATCACCGACATGTAAATTATTTCATAATTATACAAGATCTAATACCAGTTATACAAACAGGCTTACTTTATGGTTTTAAAGCGGTCCTTAGCCTGTGTTCATTTTGCAGACCCAAAACTACTTACAATAAGATGCTCTACAACTTGATGGAACCAAGCAGTTAAATGTCAATAAAATTCAAATATATCCCATTTTTTAATATAATATGTGTCGCTTAAGCACTAGGAACTTTTGCATGAGGCTTAAATTGTTGTTAACCTAAAACTGCATGTGTCACATTACAAAATGAACACTGCCTGACAATGTTAACATGATGGTTATGTCTTTATTAACACACTGAATTGGCAAAGTTAAAATCTTCTTGACTTTATTGTAATTTTACAGAGCCAATATGAACATATTTTGATATTGGACAAGACATCAAGGTTGCAGTGTCTTGCTGTGTATGTATTATGAAAGGTTTTTCAGCCATATTTTGGATCAAATACAAAAAATAAAACAGACTGACTTTGTGACTAGCTTATTGTTTAGACACTTCTGTACAATAAGGCCTGCATTGAAGCTTTGACCTCTTAGTCATGAAACTCTCTGATGATCAGACCACCCTGCACTCTAGTTAAAAGACTTCTCTGTCCAAATGAAAGACTTGCCTCCCTTAACCCATTGTTAAGATGTGCAATTACTGTTGTGTTCATCAAAGCTCTACCAGTAACTGCACAAAAAGAGGCAATTCAACAGTGTAACAGCAGTGTCGCAACATACAATTTTCTCCTGCATCCCTGCTACCTTTCCATCTGTATTTTATGACTCACAGCTGCAGTTGGTAATCTCTGTGTGCAGGCCACTGGGAGGCGTAGTTTCCAGTCCGTCTCTCCGTCCAGCTGGTCAGTCCGCAGGAAACAGGAACCTGAAGGAGGACAGGGCAAGAGCTGCTACTGATGCCAAATATATTTACCCCTAGAGGGCAACAATGGATTGGATCTTAAGATGAAGCAAAACCATGATTATTACCCTTAATGACTGCTCAATTTATACTTTATTGCATACTGAAGGCTACTGTCAAAACTTTTATTAAATTATTAAAAATAACAGACATTTAGAGGCATTAGTGACAGATGATCCTGTCTGTGAAGGGGACTGAGCAGAATATATTGTAATTGTTAGTTTCACGTTGGGATAGAAGTGTAGGCTTGCACTAAAGCCCCTCCCCCACCCAGCTTGCATGTGTCATCCTGCCCAAAACTCCAGGCCTGGCCAAGGCCCTTCATAATTGACCTAATGGCCTCCACATGGAAGAGAGATAACCAAGCACTATTTCCAGTAAAACAAAGCCGGTGTTTTTCTTTACTCAACAGGAAAATGCAACAGCAGCATGCATCTAGGTTCCCTTACAGCTTGTTATTTTGAATAGACTTGTATGTATTTTGTATATGTGCAAATAAACAGTGCAATGCCATTTACAGAGTTTGGATCATCACCGAGCAATCGTTTCTTAATCCATATTTGATTATTCGGATGAGCCATCGTCTTTAATGGTGTTGCATCGGATTTTTGTGTCTCTTGATTTTCCTTTTCATTGTCTTCTCATTTGACAGACAAAATTAGTCTAAGTGTATGTCATAAACAAAGATAAAGAGAGAACAATGTAGTGTGCTGCAGCGTCCACCTCAGCATGACATGCAGCACCATATAACTCTACACTTTGACTGATAATTTAGTACTAGTCCCAATCACAATTTAGACATAGTTGGACTTCCTGTCTTGGCTCAAGGCTAATCCCTGCACCTCAGCGCCTTTTTAAACAAGTCATTTCCCCAGCTAGCAAGCCTGTTGTGGAGATCTGGATGAATGACCAGCAGATGTTTACCATTTCTTTCAGAGGTCCTTAAAAAGATCATGTCAGCAGGAACACGTTGGTTCTACAAAGAAAGGCAAAAAGAAAAACACAACATCACTTCCTGATCCTGGACTTTTTCCTCCTTTGCTTTTTAACTAGAGTAAACTAAGACTTGTGGCTTTTCATGTGCCACATTACCTACCGCCAGTCAGTCAAAATAATAAGCCCTCCAGCAAATCATCCTGTCGTGGCCTTAACAGGACCCTGACCATACTCTACACTCGGCCTGACCTGGTCATGCCATGCCATTATTCAAGAGCTAACGGAAAATATATTTTCATCATTTTCAATTTATCAGGACAACTTTCCAAAAATGTACACCTGTGCATAGAATAATATTAAATGAGCACTGGAAAATTAATGAATAATTAATTCAAACACTGTTTATACATTCTAAGGCATTTTCTGTGAGTTTCACCTTAATGGGTGGGTAAAACATGTCTTTAACTGTATAACACATAACATTAAATCACTCAGTCATTAGTAAAATGTTTAAGACAACACATGTGACCTTTCTTTCAGCTGTGTTGAAATGAGTGATTTAGAAGGACGCCCTCAGCTAGAAACTAAAGACAGGACCCAGTTCTCATATTTCATGTACAACGACCACAGCAAACCCACTATTTCCATGAGAAAAGCCACACCACAGATTTCTCGCTAAGTGGGACTAAACAATTGTGGAAAAAAATATCAATAAACAGTACTTAACTAAATTTGTGTTTAAGATCTAATTAAAGGGCATTTTAAGTTCACATCTGTCGGGTATGCATTGAGTTTGACAGGCTGAATGTCTGAATTGATCACAAAATTACAAAATCTTTACTAACTCCTTTCAGCTCAGCCACCAGTCAAGCATAAAAGAATAACCTTATTATTTGCTGTCATAAAAATGGTAACTTGACAATCTCAAAAAGCAAAACTAGTTTCAGATATAACAAAGCACAAACCTTTTCTACAATTATGAGGTCTCCAACTTGAATACCGCTGCTTTTAACCTTCACTGTACCTGAAATATGCAAAAACAAGTCCTGCAGTTAATAAAGTGTTGAGTATATGATGAAACACATTCATAAAAATTTCAGCTAAAAACAACCAAATAACCTTCTCACATGAACAAGAGTATGTTCTTGAACTAAATGTGGCCTTAGAGACTGAACAAATATCAGCTGTTGCTCTGCACAGTTCAGAAGCCCCTCCAGTGAATTTGTGGAGGTAGTTTTCCATGCCGATTTGAAAGAATGCTAAAGAATGCTGGGGGAGTTGAGCCTTTTCTCTCATTCCATTAGGAATGAACAGGCAAAATTGTTTGGAGGAGATCGCTGACCCTTGACCTGTGCTGTGACCTCTGGGCTTTGCATATGTAAAACATTAAAGCACATTAATATTGCAGTGCATTAGTTTCACAAGATACATTTGTTCTTTAATTTTTTTCTGCTTTACCAAAAATGTTAGCTTTTAAAAGACTGCATTTCAGTGACAATGCAAGTGAAAACAAAAAAAGGCTTCTATTTGTCAAACACACAACAACAGGAAAAGCTGCCAGGTTTTGATTTATAATAAAAGGTTTTTGTGCAGATGTCTCATTGACATTTGTGTCTTGACAAAAACAACTCCAGTTAGGATTGTCTACAGTTACAAACAACATGCCAAGTTCTGACACCATAAACTTTCAACAAACCACAGATATGCAGGGGGGCCACTATCATGGGGGCAGCCAGTCATTGTGTTTATGGGTAAAACAAGCTGCCACATCAAAGCACCAAAGTGATGGAAACCACAAGAGGTCTCCTGCGTTTTATTGCTGGTAGCACTTTATACCAAGGCCTCTTATGTACACTTTTACATCTCTGCTTTGAATTACCCACCATTTCCCTTAGCCCCAATAAGCTTTAATAGGACCAACCTCCTACAGTTAATAGAGGCTGATGGTGAAAAATAAATAACAAGGTTTAGATATTAACTAAATATAACAAAAGCATCTATTGCTCACCTCTTGTTGAAAGCTTGCTATAAATCTGAGAGTTTACTTCTTTGTCTCGTAGGTAGCATCTTATTTCTTCAACTGCTTCTCTTGTAATGGTGATAAGCAAAACAACACCCTGTAAAGTGTCAAAGTAAAGTTATACAGGTAAAAATGAAACAACATTCTACACACTCAGTAGTACTGGTTAATCACAAATTTTAACACAAGATAGAATCAGTTGACAACAGTAATAGGGATGAGGCTTTTTAAAACACTACATACCAGAGGGACCCAGTAGGTGTAGAGTGCTCCTAAGCGAAGTTCATTGACAAACTGAGAGCAGGCCAAAAGCAAAAAGTACAAGTTGAAGAAGTACTTGAACTGATTGAAGAGCACCTGTGAGCACAAAAAAACAAAACTCATTTCAGATGCTGCAGGGGTGGGCAATAAATCAAATGAATTACATTAATTGTGGCCTTGCTTTCTCAAAATTGTGAAAATAAGCTTAAATCACAAAATTGAAATTGAATTATTCCAAAAACAATAACTTGCTTGATTTTTGTAATACATTAATTGTAAAAATGTTTCTCCAGTCAGATTTGGCAAATAGTCTTAGTAATGAAAGAGTAAAGCCAGAAAACAATCAATTACAATAATAAATTGTACATAATATTTAACAATTAAGATTTGATTTTTTTTTTCTTTTTTCCCCACCCAGTTCAAGGGGGCATTATTAAGCTTAATAACAAGTATTTAATACTGCATTTGTGTTAATATCTGACATAAACTACTGTACACTTTAATGACATGAAGGCTAGATTTTGATTAAAAAAATGGAATATACTGTATCTACACTGCTCAGCTTGATGGGTTTTGGTAAACCTTTTAGCATAAATTTGAAAAAAAGTCTTTGAAATCTCCTTCAGGAATGACATAAAGCTGTTGACAACCATCAATACAAGTCTATTGAGCAAAATGCTTATGCATCATGGACTACTATTACTGGGCTATCAAAGGTTTCTGTCATCAGACAAACAGCTAAGTAGATTTTCTTGCATCAGTGTTCCTAAAATCAACACCAATGCTACAACTTTGCCCAATTTCATTACCACCACTGTGTAAAATTACTACAAAGGAACGCCTGTGTGCTCACTTTCCTACTCTGTCATTTCACAAGAGGAGAGTGAGACACAAGAAACCCTGCACAAAACCATAAAGGTAAGAATATATTTGAGTACTTCTTGACATGAACCAAAGTAAATAACAAAAATCATTATTTGCATTGCAAACATGCTTTGCTCTTGTCCTTTGCTTTCCAAACAAATCTGAGCTACTTTCAATGTCTGACTTTATACACAAAAAAGTCATAAGTTCTTAAGACAACTAGATGTCTAGAAAACAAATGAATATGTAAATCAGGGCACGAAAATGCGAGAGTCAAAAGCACACAGATTAGTGACTGCTGCCCATATTGTCACGGGGACGACATCTCAAATCCATGTCAGATCTTTCACTGTCGTTCTAAGGATGCAAATATGATCATAAGATCTGGTGCCAGGAGACTGTGGAGCTGGCTGAGCCTTGTCTGGGATATGTTGCTGTTGTTATTAATTGAAGATCATTAAAACAAAAAATATCCATCAGTCTTTAAGGTACTGTTTTTAAATGGTGAAATACACTTTTAAATATGTGACTTGACTTTAGGTAACAAAGTCTCACTATCAGATCAGGTGTATTTAAAAATATCCTTCAGTATAACTTTTTTTTGTAAAAATGTATCCAGCATCCTTGCGTCTGAAAATGGGAGAAGCTAGAGTAGTCTTTCTTAGACACATTATAAGAATATATGCAACATAGATTAGAATATGTATAGGTTAAACAACTCTTTTGTGATACTTTTCCAATCTTCTAAAGTCCAACTTTAATTATTTAAGCACAGAAATTGTTAAACTAGGTGCACAAGATGACTGTTTGACAACCAAATCCCCAGTATTATGAATTTATGTTAAAAAAAAACAAAAAACAACAACATCATGTGTCCAGCAAAGTGAAAGTGGCTTGAGGCCATGGTAAGAGAGGCAAGTGGTGGAGCTGCTGGGGTTAAAAGGTGAGAGGATAGTGGGGTAACCTTTGACTGACACTAACCGCAGGCAGGAAGGTGAAGAAGTTGTATTTCTGGTTGTTAATGACATTCCTGGGGTACCTCTGCTCCCTCTTTTCTGGGTGGCCCAGCCACACTGTGCGGGGACGGAAGTCACCCATGCCACAGCATCTCGACCATGGGCAGCACCTGAAATAGAGGAATAGAATGTAAAAAAACCTGACGGCATTCTGAAGATTAAGATTTACTTATAAGATAAGACATGACTTTATTTATCCCACTGTGGGGCAATGTCACAGTTAATAGCAGCAACACACAACAAGCAAGTCCTGAGAAAAAGGCAGGTAGAAAAACCACAAACGAATGAAAAATGAAATATGAAGAGAAAAATAAGAACTTTAAATGAATATTTAAATAAATGCATAATTTGAATGAAAAAATTAATATTTACTATAACTACAGTAATTTGATTCTTAATATACCGAGTATGTTTTTAGATGTGTGAATTTGTATTAATTTATATAATCCAATAATTAAATTGAGTAGTTATGACATTTTTTAACACATACCTTCCACTCAAGCAAACAAACAAACAAACAAATACATACATAACTGATGAAACAAGGAGTGTGTGAACCACAAGTATAGCATTTTTTACCCTAAACATATGCAGTGTTTGGGTATGATCAGTGCCATAAACATGGGTTCAATGTCTCTTTCCTCCTGAAGTTAATCCAAATGAAAAAGAGTCAGCTCTGAGATATAGCTTGAAACTAAGCTTACTATTCTGACAAACTGATTACTCTTGCATGTCACTAGTATGCTTACTACTGCACAATATGATACGATATTAAATAATGTTCTGGGTTTTGCCAGTGTCATGTACACACAAGGCCTTTTTTCCCCAAATAGTGTATACATCGGGTATTCCAATATAATTGAAGTTTTATAAGGATACTTAGGACATGGAAACAGTACATTAAGAATATGAATCTCAATAGCAGTTTGTATTACAGGTTGTGATACACAGCCCCTGTTTGCAATCAGCTGTGACACAGACTGAGATCATCTCTGGTAGAGACGGATACTCCAAAACAATGTCCAAAATTTCTGTTCAAAAGGAGAAACATTACTACTTTTAGGCATCCCAAAAGAGGAAATGAAAAGACTTTCATATTAGTGCAAATACGGAACAAATAACCTTTCCAAAAATGTGTTGATAGAGGGAATATTAATTTTCATTACTCATGTAAACAACTTACTAGGAATTTTACTTTTATCAGCATGATTGCAAAAAAACTGAATATTCTATGTATGTAAACAGTCAGTGTTGCATTAAAATAACAGTAGTTATTTAACTTTATCTCACATCTCTGTTAATGTGTAGCTTGGTGCAACTATAAACCCACACAACAGACAAGGCTGGGATTAATACAGTCTGGACCGAGTAGGACTAAAAATAAAAAATTACATTATCTGGGGAAATGTAACCACTCCCTACCCAAATAACACATTCCATGGCAATTCCCAGAGTCTAGTGACAAAGTAATTAATAACTGAACTACTCTGCAAATTATAAAGCAGACAATAAACAAAATATACACAATGTGAGAAATACAGAGCCTCTTACAACTATAAAATGTTATTCTGTTTGGTGTGAAGGCAGGAAATAACTGGTAAGTTTGTCAAAGTTGACTCATTCTTCCTAAATGTCATTACTAAGGAGGACCAAATAAACCATATTTACAGTTCAAAGGCTGTTTGCCAAGCATGACATAGTTGCTACTACTTCTCCTGCAGTCAATTCTTCAAGTCAAATTGTGCTTACCCAGTAGAGGGTGATACGCCAAACCTACTCCACTTTATTGGCTAAATCTGGTTCTCCTGCGTTGGTTATATTCAGGAAGAAATTAAACATGCAATAACTACTGCATAGGGTGTAAAGCACTACTCATGTAGTTCCTAAATGCCAGGAACCCTTCAGAGATGGACAGCTATAAAATAAACAACATTATGCTTATGGAAGGTTTTGATTAAAATACCTAATTATGTACTGCATAAATGGTGGATGGGTATAGGTAAAGACCTATATTTTCTGCATCTTATCAGATATTTCTCTGCTGCTGATTGCTGTGCAGTTTCATTACAGGATATGACATCACTGAACTGCATTTCTGTTTATCATCCATACAATACATGTTTCTCCATCATTTAAAAAAAAGCCCTGCCCTTTATTGCAAAAATAACACTCAAAGCATTATTTTAGGACACAGAACTCTAACTTGGGGCTATATTTGGTCAGTGTTTTTTTAGACAGAATGAACACTAGAGCCACCAGAGCAAATATTGACATGGGCGTCAGTGCACTTGCTACAACTGAACCCCGGAACAAGGATGTCAATAAAAGCTAAAGCTAGCAACAATGATACTAGCCGAATATATTGTTAGCATGTGTTTATTATCTGTGTTAACCCCTATTTCAGATTTTAGGGCTTGTATTTTTCCTGTGAAGCCCAAAATATTGAGCTATAGGTAAATATCGAAACGAATAAATGGTAAAACTGACACAAGCAGAAGCCAAGCAGCGGTACATGATGAAGTGTTAGCTTAGCATGGATGTTTCTACGCTGTTTCATGACCTTACCCATTTCTGTTTTTACTGTCGTGTCTTTTCGGCCGTCTGACGGGCTGGAGGGGGATGTTGTCGGTCATTCCTGCGGCCCCTGGTACAGAGGGTGGACGCGGTGGGCAGGCAGGCAGCCCGGCTGTAGCGGTTCTGGGCGGAGGCTCTGGAGCCGCCTCATATACAGACTGACAGCAGTGAGAAGGCACCGGGACAGACAGAAGCACAGCACACACTGACTCACAATAACACAACAAATATAAGCACAAAATAGACACCTACCTGTGGCTTCCAAGTGTTTTTATTTCACAATTTAGAAATGTGAGTTTATTTCTTGTTTTACTGTATGTTTAGTGTGTTTTTATGTTTTATATGTATTGTTCTTAATGTTTAAATCTTGTCTATTGGTTTTATTTTTTTATACTGTGGTTGATGTGCAGTCCTTTTGTCAACTGAGGTTGTTTTTAAATGGATTATAATAAATAAATAAATATGACTTGACTTCCTATACTGCAATTCTATTTCTTATGTAAATATGTATAGTCTATTGAGTTTTATTCCTGTTATTTTTCTTGTAATTTTAGTTTTTTCCACATTGTCTTGCACCATATCTTATCTTATCTTATCTTATCTTATTTTATCTTATCTTATCTTGATTTAGGGTGAATATTTCTGAAAAATAACTTCTTTCTCCATGTAGCTAACAGTATAGGTTATTTTGTTACTATTTTAGTGGTCTGGCCCACTTGAGATCAAGTATGTGACAACTAAACTAAACATCCTTTACCTTTATTGTTTTCAGTGTAATTTTCACATTTTGCAAATTGATGCCATAAGCGGGATGGGTACCTTCAATCTTGAAAGAAATACTGATTTAACATTCAGGATAATTATTGACAACAACTGCCGTGAACATTTTTTTATCATCTGGATTGGGAAATCCTATAAATTGTAGGTGTGATGGGTCCCAGTATTTCTGTCCATCTAGTGGATGTTTTGAATCTGCAATCAGCCCAGATTTCGGTTTACATTAACTCAAGATAAAACCTAATTTATGAATGATTGACTGATTGAGTGACTGATTGATTGACTTATTGATCGATACGATTTTTTTTGTACGATGAACTTCCAAGACACCATAAATCAACAAAAAAGGAAAATTAGAGACCTATCATAAATTATAATCTCATACTCGTTAAGACACAAATGTTTCTGACCATATCTCCAAACTTTAATAAGAACCTTAAACTTAAACAACCATTTCATTCTGTCATCATTAAACAAAAAATTCTAGATTGTGAGCAAACATTTCATTAATAAAAGACATTCTCATTCTCATTGTCAATCAGTTTAATCAGTTCACACAATCTGTCGTCTTCTGGGATGTTTTCAAAGCAGCTTCCTTCCAGGTTCTAGTGGAAGGAGTCCTGATCTAAACTATGCAACTCAAAACCTTTGACCCCTTTCAGTAACTTATTGCTCAGGACAGTTTCTTTATTAACCCATAAAGACCCAAACATCCACTGTCGACCAAAAGTATCTACTGATCTAAACTGTGCATCCACTAATCCTATCAATCCATGTAAATAATTGGTGAAAAATGCAATTAGTCATTTTTTCATGGTCATCAGATGTGACTCATTTGGAGGTTCAGAGGCTCCATAGTGAATGTGGAAACTCCATCATCAAACTCCATCATCTTCTACAACATTGATTCACCAGTAAAACCCATGGTGTCGGATCAATGACAGTGGATGGAGACACTGGGTTTATGTTCAGTTAAAGATAGATTTTACTGAAAAAGTCATTTTTCTTCAGTTTTCACTGTTTTGATATCATAACCTTTGACTTTACTCTGAGCTTTAATGAACACCTACATGATCAGTGAATTAAGTGTAGGAAAATAGATGAATATCACACACAAAAAAAGCCAAATTCAGAGGATTAATAGTATAATAAATTGTGATAAATCACTTAGGAAAGGTTAAATAGAGAGAAAAATTCATTTGGGAGCTGACACTAAAGTCACACTGGGTCCTTATGAGTTAAATCTCTATAGCTCTTCTATATAACTAGATAAACGTATTCACAACATACATATAATAACAAGGAAATGGGTTGCATTTTGCATTTTTGTCAAATAACAAATATACTGAGAGGAAAAATATGGAAATATTAAGTAAAAGACAATTCAATACATTAGCCAGCAGGAGCAGACTGTTCTGAACATGATCCTAAATCCTGCTGAAACACATTATTAACTATTCAGTTCAGTTCTTTATAAAACATGATAACATATCATGTTAAATGAAGCAATTCATATGAATACCATCCAAAGTTTGCTTTCCTCCCTTTTTGTTTGGTTTGCTTTGTTATTGAACTGATTAAGAGTGAATTTCCTGATGGGGATCAATAAAGTTTATTTGTATGCATATATGTAAAGACACAAGTGGTCAGAATAGTTATGTATGTTTATATGTGTCTGAGGTCAGATAAATAAAAGTTTATCTTTAAATAAATATTTGAAGACATTACAGAATGCCTAAAAGTCTATTATATTCTGTCATTTAGTGCTTAAATTCTGTTTTTCTTTACATAAAGAAAAAATAATAACATCAGAAAATGCATAATTTTATCACTAGAACAAAATTCCACTGAATCCTAAACTCAGTGTTATAAGAATTTAAAAAATAATAGTGATACCTACTACTAGGACAAAATACCAACCTACGTCAGACAGGTAAAGGGTTTATAACTTGTGACACTGTAATCCAGTAAAGAATTGTCATTGAAGTGTTGGTAAACGTAAAAGCTACATGTGATTAATGTTGGTTACTGTAACAGTCTAAATATGCAAGCTTTTAATAATAAAGCACAATGGCCCCACCACACAGAAGAGCTGTCAAACTACAAAGGCTTAACAAATTGTGTACAAGTTGTTAGATATAAATCACATATACCAAAATTACTATTTTGCTGTAAGCATGTCTATATACTGCATGTGCCGTCTCTGGTGATGGAATGACAATATATAGTGTTATATCATCAGAACTGTTCAGGAAAAGGCCAGTAGAGCTGAGCTATATTAGAATTGAGGATGGACATGGTGAGCATGCTTCAGCTGTGGATGCAAATAACATTTCGTAGAAGATGCAAAGGGGAAAGGATTACTAGCTACTAGAGTATCAGCAAGACAGAGTGAAGTATTTCTATGTGGATCGCTTGAAGGTGAATTAATGTAAATTAGGGATTAAGTGTACATGAGCCTGCCAGGGCTGGGCCATCACTTCAGTGACTACTGCAACTTTATCAAATGCATCCATGCTGTAGGGAGGGGTGTGCACAAGTTTTGTCTTAAAATGCAATGCTGTTTAATTTGAAGAAAAAAAAAAAAAACATTTAACAAAGACTGAAAAAGTCACCCTGATTTTATTTTTCAAAATCAGAAACATTTACACGAAGAAAACATCTGAAAACCAAAAAAAAAAAAAAAAAAAAAAAG
>JAPTGW010000026.1:7495327-7507211 GCA_029814545.1 Apogonichthyoides opercularis
AAAGTCAATTTCCTCTCGTAAAGCTCCAGGTTAAAATTCTAAGCTTTAAATATGATTTTAAATCACACCTGATTGATATATTTACGAAGTTTAAATACATGGAATTCTCTCTGTGTGAGTTTACAGTTATCAGTAACAGTATGAAACATTATCAGGCCACCAGCAGATACATAGCTGGGGGTAGAATCACATATGCTAATAAAGCAGATGTCCACAGTCCTCAACACATTCCAGGCACCCTGTAAAAACAAAGCTGCTTTCTTCCCCAAGGAGCAAAGCCTCATCTCTGACTGTCTCCAACACTCACAAACCCTCATATAAACATTTAGTGTTATAACCTGATGATCCCAGCAGGGCTCGCCCCCTCCCCGCCACTGTCTCTACAACAACCACAACAATCTGATTCCCTCACATTTTGGGAAGACTCTGTATGTTTGGCCAAGGTGTGGGTGCTTGTCTGAAACTTTCCATGACACTGGAAGTTTCAGGGCACGTCTCCACGCTGTCCACTGTGCCCGACACTGGCTGAATTCATCAGCCATTGTTGTCTCTGCACAGGCATTTATGATGTCACTGCAAACATAAGCTTTGTCCTTAGATGAAGGATCAGCCAGGGTTCGTGCCCTTATGGGGTCAAACAAACAGCAAATATGGACAGGCTATGACTTAGATCATGGGATTGGGTGGACATCTTGGTGGCAGAAAGAGAATGTAATTTAAGGAATTCTTTTAAAGTTCCCCAAAACAGGAAATGTGCTGTTTTCTGTTATTGGAAGAAAATGATTTAAAATAGTTATAGGAGTGATGGGTAAAAAAAAAAAAGCACAGATTTAACCTTATCTTTTGCTCTTACTTCTATCATCATCCCCTCTCTCCACTCATGCCATATCAGAATGAAAACAAGAACATTTCCTGCATCTGCCACAGACATCACCAATGATGAATATTCTGACCATCTTGTAAAACCAGCTCCTGCATATATCGAAGTAAATCACTCTTATTGTTTGTGTGGAAAAAAAAAAATTCCCCTGACAAGGGTTACACTGTAAGATATGACAAATGACTATAATGTTTAATCTTTATAAATGAGCAGGAAAAAAAGAACACAGATTTTCTTTTGAAAGTAAACATTACCTACTCTACTTAATACTCATTATCATTTTTTTGTGAGATTGGATGAAGATACATTTGGCAGCAGCAGTATGTGTATGCATTAACACTTTAAAAGAAGGCAAGGTAAACACAAATTTAAGGACACACACATGGTTGTGAGCATTCACACACACACATACACATAAAGACACAACAATAGCTTGTATGTGTAGCTAAAGATCAGATTTCCATCATGTTTGTTTTCTTAGGATAAGGCAGGAGTGAACAAAGAAAATATTTTGCTGGCTCATAGCCATCTGTTGAAACCAGTGGAATCTCTAAAACTGTAAATAAGTTTGTTTGGTTTGACAAAATGTTTATTTGGTAAGCTATCCTTACATTTCTCTCTTATTAATACATTTCATTATTTAATTGTTACTCCTTGCCTACTATCAAATGTGTCCTTATTCCAAATGTCTATAAAACCTATAAATGATTGATTCCTTAAGAATGATCTAATCATGTTATAATGGCACACTGGTACTGAAAGCAAATGTTGACCCGAACACAAATGACTGTCCGGCTCTGCAACTGTGAGAATGCACACAGCGGAAACACAAAGCAACATGCTGACATGTGAGAACGATCAGAGGCTGTGGCAAAACCAAGCATAAAAAAACAAATCCTGTATCTGTGCAGGGCCTGAGAATGGACAAGTCTAATAACACTTAGCCAGTGTTCCCAACTTGCATCTCACAAAATATGGAATAAAAAAAATAAAACAATTGAGTGATTGTTCTTGCTTCAATACATGGCACCATGTGCACGGTCAAAACCATGCAAACATTCATTTGTTTAGGGTTAGTGGCACAGAAACAGGACAAGAAAACAATGGCTAAATGTCTTTGTTACCGAATCACAAAAGCTGTTAGCTGGTTATTTGCATTCAGAAAATCACCCTCGGCGGTCATTGCTAAATGGTGAAAACTACATCATTATAAAGAACATTGTTATAAAAGGCAGTGGCTCTATGTTGGAAAGTAGGGGATACTGTAGCATTCCTTTGTCCCTTAAAGGACTTTTATGGGCTTGGTGCTCTCAGCCCACCAATGCCTATTGGCTCAAAATTATACTTATTTTTCTGCCCCCTGAGGACTGGTTTTAAACTGCTGCTTTCAATCTTTAAGAAACAACAACAAAGAGCCTGTCAGGGAAATGCTTCCTGACAACCCAAGATAGACAAAAAGACAAAAACAACACCCTAAACTCTCAAATGCCAGATGAACATCACAAAGAAGGTGACAATGCTTTCAGGCCCAGATATAAATAAAACCTGATTGATTAGTGAGAAGCAATTAATGTGTCTAATGTGGAGATTTAAGTAGACAGTTGCTTTCAAAGAAACTGTGCTTGATTTCATTCCGAGATAAAAGAATAAAAATGGAACTCAATCAACCCCACTGGAGCAAAACCAGCAAGTATTTGCCTTTAGGTAACGTTATTGATTTAACTCTGAGACACTACAATGGCCTAATAATGTTTTAGCAAATAATCACATTGCATTCAGAAAGGCAAATTAGGGTGTCTTTTTTGTTACAAGGCTGCAAAAGGCTTATCAAATAGCTCAATCATCTTGTATTTCTGTTTCACAGACAAAAAGGATTGAACAGAGACAAGATAAAAGCCCCCAGTGTACCCAGAAATCAAAACTCACTTAAGTTGTCAATAGTGTCACAGCAAAAAAAGATGGTTGCATTGGAAAACAAATCCATATCAATACTTACCAATCAGTTAATTTCATTAGAGCATTCAATGCCATTTACTGATGGGATAACAAATTGTATGCAAACAAAGCAAAGGTCAGAAATGTATTGTTGAAGTGAGGAAGCATAAAAAAAGAGTTTGCAATTTATAGCCTGTGTGTATAGCCTCTGATGAAAGAAATGAACTGCTATAGTATATTCATTAAAGTCTGTTTTACAGCCCATTTAGGGTTTCACACTATTTAAAGTACCTGCCCTCTTTTACTAATGCTCATGTGTAGTCTTGTTCTGGCAGTTGTTCTTCCATCACCTGGTCCTCTCTGGATCTGTTTATGTCCAGAAGGAATGCATCACAACTTACGATTTCTTTAAGCAGCTGTGAGTGGAAATTGCTTTTTGGGGAGACATTTATGACCCCATTCAAAGGCTGACATCTCAAACACAGGAAGGAAGGAACTGAGAAGTGCCATACAGTATCAAGAGGTCCCTTTAAAACTCCTGCTACCTTAAAAAAGAAAAAAAAAAAAAAAAAAAGCTTTCAGAAAACTGTAGACCCATAAATAAAAAAAACAACTAAACTTACATATGTTTAAATACATTTCCATATAAAGATACCCAAAGCACGAGCTAAAAAAGTAAGGTGCATTTGTTCATGGTTCAATCAAAGTCCATCACATGTACAGAAGTGAA
This sequence comes from Apogonichthyoides opercularis, assembly GCA_029814545.1. Classification (NCBI taxonomy): domain Eukaryota; kingdom Metazoa; phylum Chordata; class Actinopteri; order Kurtiformes; family Apogonidae; genus Apogonichthyoides; species Apogonichthyoides opercularis. Next base: position 7,498,873 of record JAPTGW010000026.1, read on the forward strand.
ATTAAGCTTTGCATTATGGTCACAGTTTAAGCTGTCCCTCAAAGTAAAGCTCTAAAAATGTCATAGCCCATAGAAAAAACACTTAACCTGGCTGTGGTGTCACATACGGAAAAAGAGAGGGGGGAAAATGGCCTCTCCTCTTCAAGGGTGCACAGGATTAAGGCCTGGAAGTCTGTTAGATAATAGATCAAAGAGATAAACCAGAGAGCACTTCTCCTTCTTTCCCACATTTACACTCATCTTCAAATATAATAGAATCTCCAGAGGATTCCTACCTGAAACTCAGCATCAGATAATAGCACTGATACCAGTAATGATTTTTAATGTCAATAATGTAATGTGAGCTCGGATGCGGGTACTGAATATGTCAGAATAAGATATCTGAGTTCAGAAACAATGACATGCTTTTTATGAAGTGACTGCAATTTTAGTTGGAAATGAAAGACATAACTGAAGATTCAGATGTCTATTTGTCCATTCTTCAAGTTTCTTTATATTTAAACTCCACAGCAAAAATAATGATAACAAAATAATAGAATGAAGATGATAATAGATGGATTGGATATGATTATGATCACATATTTACACTGTTACTCTACTCATTATTGTAACAATGAATGACTCAATCCTTTAGTCTACAGGATCTTATAAAATAATGAAAGTTAATTTTAACCAACATTTATAGTTATGATTTAATAGCTACAAAGTTATTTGTAGTCCTTTCTTTCAAATGTTCACTTAACTTCAGAGCAAAACGTTCAGATCTTCGTCTTATTTTGCTTCTTGTTTGATATATTTCCTTCTGTGGGCAAAGACCATTACCTTGAGTTAAAAACTCAAGACAAACCTGAACTTAAAAGCTGGTCAGACCCACTTATCAAATAATTTTATCATAGTTTGTGGCCATGCTGACCCAGAAAATGTAATGCCATTAGTGGTGAGGGACAAGGAAGAAATCAATGATCAACTGTTCAGAGAAGCTTCCTATTCAGGTGCAGCTTTTATTCTCTGCAAATACTAAGTGCTGAAGTCTGAGTGTAAAAAATGGCCAGGAATACATATCGCAAAGAGCAGAACAGGCACTTTATTGAAAATCTATCGGGAGACTAACAAGGCTTTTAAAACCTGAGACCTTGATATGCTGTGAGTGTTCTCTATAATTGACATCTCCTTTCTAGACCCAGAATGAAGAGGAGTACCTGAAATTATCCACAAAAGCTACACCTAGAATATGCAGAATCAATACTAGAAGACTTCAATAGACTGTCAGTGATAAATTCACTCTTAAGCCGTATCACTCTGCTGCCACCTTATGGACAAAATGGAGAAATTCATAGCGCATACTCCGTACAAAGGAAAACCATTTCATTTCAAGTTCTGCTTAAGACTTTATTGTTTTTTTTTGTATGTTGTCTGAAAACAAACCAATTAAACAAAAACAGTGTTTCAAACTATGTCAGAAAGGTCTAAGTCAAGATTAACTTCCATGTTTCAAAGTCAGTAAATATTACAGAGGACAACATTCTGACCTCAACTTTTGTGTTGCAATAATTCATTATTCTAAAATCTGAAAACTAAATCATGACATCACTATTGTTATTTAAGTGTTTAATGATTAAACAGCTCAAAGTAAAAGCTGTTGTTGTTGTTGTTAATGGCCTGCACAGACATAACATTCAGGATTAGGTGTTTTTACTGGCAAAGAAATAGCTTATCATGCAGGTACAGTCTTCCCACTTTCAGAAAAGTATAGTCACACGCCCTACACTCACTGTGGGATACCTTCCAGTGTGTGTGAATCAGAGTAGAGGGTGTGTGTAAGGTGTTCTATTGTATTCTGCTGTGGCTGAGTGGATACTATCAATGGGACGCCGTGGATGACCACATTCTGGCCACCCAAGCTGATGTTTGGCACCAGTAACGCACTTTCCTCGCATGCTAAGGCACTCTCCTCAACTGTTACCGTCGGTCTGGAAATGTCCTCCGATTGGCCACACACCATTTCATTGGGATTAGCTGTGGTGACCATGGCGGTGTTACCTTCGGTCACCACTGTAACCTCTGTGCCGCCCTCCTGGATCAAGGCTTTGAGGCCCTCCAGTTCCGAGCAGGTGGTGATGAAGGTCTGCGTACCATTGCTGGAGTCCTGAGCGGTCATGGTTGTCTGTAGCAAGGCCTGGTGGAGCGGGTTGTTGGTGTCGTCAGTGTTGAGCTGTGTCAAGAGAACTGCTTGAGGTTCAAGTGCTGCCTCTGCAGTCTGGGACGACCCCAGAGGTTGCATGGGTGCCAGCAAGTTCACCTGTTGGATCATAGAGTTGACTACCAAGTCCTGGTTTTCTGGGCTTAGTAAAACCATGTTTGTTTTACTCTGACTATCTACAGCAGTTGGGATTAAAGAGTTCTCTTGGCTCAGAGGGTGAGATACGATGATTTTGAGCTGTGCGCTGCCATAAGGTGCCATTGAATCTGATGGGGTGGGAACCTCGAGCTGGGTGTTGCACTGTGATGTTGTAGCAGGAACCAAACTGACTGTGCTGGTTTGGGTGGAGAGTTGGAGCTGCAATACATTCTGAGTGTCTCTGTGCTGCTTCTTATGGCTCCTCAGAGAGTCTTCCCTTACAAAAGAAGCATCACAAGAGTCACAGCAGAAGGCTCGGGCTGCGTCTAGTTTAGCCCGGTAGCGAGAGCTGACAGGTTTTGGAGAGTCAGCCCCTCCACTTTTACCTCCACTTCTGCCACCTTTCCCTCCGTTGCCTTTCTCAGGTTTATCCGAGTGGAACTTTTTTGAGTGGATGACTAGGTTGCTGCGCTGCTTGGAGGCAAAACTGCAAAACTCACATTTAAAGGGCCGTTCCTCTGAGTGGATCCTCTCATGGACTTTGAGCGCCCCCTTGCTGGAACAGGAGTAAGTGCACTTGGAACACTGAATGGGCTGAGTGGGTTGGTGCTCCCGTGAGTGTTGACGTAGAGCAGTTTTATTGGTGCACTTAAAATCACAGTGCATACAGTGGAAAGAGTTCTCTGTGCCATGTTTGATCTGAATGTGAGATTTTAAGTTACCCTTCATGGCGCAGCGATATTCACAGAATTCACACTTGTATGGCTTCTCGCCAGAGTGAATCCGGATGTGTCTCTTCAAGTCTGAGTTGATTTTGAACTTTGCATCACACTGTTGGCACTGGAAAGGTGCATCCCCTTGGAAAAAACAGATGGAACGAAAACAAACCAAATGTCAGTGTTTTGTAAAACTCAACATCTCTTTATGGATGTTTAACCACTAACCAGTGTGAGAGCGGAGGTGCACGGTGAGCTGGCTGGAGTTGCGGCTGGCGTACGGGCAGATCTGGCATTTGAATGGCCGTTCATCATAGTGGATGCGCAGGTGCTTCTTCAGACTGCTGCTATCTGCTGCTGCATAGGGACAGTGTTTACACTTGTGTGGCTTCTCACCTGTGTGTGAGCGGCTGTGCATGTTGAGCTTATCCCGTCGACTGAAGCGCTTGTGGCACAGTTCACATTCAAATGGCTTCTCACCTGAATGGCAGATGATTAAACAACTTGTGTCAATATCTGCTTTTTAAGTGCTCAAATACTCTGAAACACACATGTGAGTTAGTGACATACCAGTGTGAGTTTTAAGGTGCCGCTCCATATCTTTTTGGCCATACTGTGTTTTAAAAGTGCAACCTGTAGATCAAGAGAAAGTAACTTTATTTGTTGAGAGTGTAAAATTAGTGGGAATTTAACCCCAAAAGACCTACAGTCACTGGCAATTAAAACCATCTACTGATCTAAAATATTTAATAACTTCTGACCTACTAATCCTATTGATACATTTAAATAAAAAGCACTTTCTCAGCTTTTCAGTCTTCATCAGATATGGCTCATTTGGACATTCAGAAGCTCTGTAATGAATGTGGAAACACCATCAAGCTGTTAACAGTTTTTTGTGGACACTTGTTTTTATGTTCAGTTAATGACATATTTTGCTGAAAAAAAACTGCTTCTTTCATCGCCTCTTTTCTGAAATAATAACCTTTGATGTTACTCTGAGGAATCTACATGGTAAATTAAACACAGAATATATAAGCTTTGCACTGAAAAATGCAAAATTCAGAGTATAGTATTATAATTATGTGATAACTCAGATAAAATTAGATCTGAAGAGAAATGTATTAACCTAAAATAAAAGCTAATGGACAATGTCAGTAGTTGATGGTGCAGATGATTAAAAGGCTAAGCAAAAATCTACAACTAACACAAACTAGTCAAATTGTCAAAACAGAAATAAGCATACTTATGCACTTGTAAATAAACTACAACTAATCTATAAATTAAAATCGAAGCTGTAACTGTGACTCTGTTTGAAACTTCAATGGTGGGAAGTATAGTTGTCTGGTAATAAGCAGGAGGAAAAAAAATACAGATTTCCAACAGTCGGAAAAAGACAACAGTCAGCCACCAACCTGAGAAACAGCAGCTGTGTCTCTTTGAAGTCAGGGAAGGTTTTAATTTTTTGGAAGGTGTTTTTTGTGCTTTGGTCAGGGTCTTTTTAACACCTCTCACGACACAAGTCTGGTATGTTTCCTCAAAAACAAACTCTGTGTTGGTATCTGAAGAGAACAGAAAAGCATCAGGTTTAAACTGTCCAGCACATACACACTTTTAATGCATTTTGCAGACAGTTATAATGACAAAACAAGGCGTAATGTATTGTACCTGGGAGGGTGGTTGTTGCAGTGGTGGCTGATGGGTCTGAAGTGGGTAGAGCACATCCATTTTGCTTATGAGCGAGAAAGACTTGGAAATTATTATACTGCTGTTTGCAAAAACCACAAATGTGGATATCTGGGCTCACTTCTACCACCACTGAATGTCCTGCAGCGAATAAAGTCGGAAGAAACACAACACAGTGTCATATATAATGTACGTATGTTAAGGGCACACGCATCTCGAAACACGGACTACAGTACTGACGACTTACATCAATGATGTCTGGTGGTTTTCGGGTTTTGTTGTTAACTGTTTCCCTTACCTTCTGTGTTGTATGTTGCCATTTTCTAGCTTGTTTTGCTAGGAATCAACTCATTTTCTGGCTCCACAAAGCGATCATTACAATGTTAAAGATAAATCAGGTCCAGCCAAGACGGAGCAATAGTAAATATTACTCATTTCAAAAGGCGAAATTTACAACGGATTAAATACTAATGTGAATAATGATAGACTTCTTTAACAACACCGATGCAGACCGGTTTTACGACAAGTTACATGTGGTTTGCGGCAGTGGGGTTCTCAATCATGCGACGTCAGATGTTGCTTTCACTGTTATGGGAAATTTTCTATTCTAAGGCATATCAACACTATGAAAGTGTCTTCAGCGTATTGTTATACATATATGCTATTTTTTGTAATGTCCTACATTTTTGTCACGTTTTCTTTGCTTTAAATCACCAAAAGCTGTTTATTAACTATGAATATTACAGTAGATATATTTTGTAGACTGTCTTTTAACAAATTAGCAACCAGTAAAATGCCATTAAAAATTTGCTTACATAAACTATAGGAACTGAATGTCGCATCACCACCGATGTTGGATTAACAGACTTTTTTTTTTTTTTTTTAAGTTTTATTCTTAACAAATCTGTTCAGCAGTTTTATAATACAGACTTAGCTTCCTTTGTATAGAGATTAACTACAGTGATTGCCTCAGAGTGCTACAAGGAAATACTCCTCGGTTATTATTGTATTTTACAAACGTGCTTTACAAAGTTCAACAAGATCACTAGTGCCACCTGTTGTTCAAAAATTATATGACATGTAATTGACCTACATGTACACAATGATATTTGTGGGTCTAAAAACTCTGCTGTTAGCTTAGATATCAAGAGAGTTGCCCTGGGCCTAGCATTAGCTGACTGCTGTATATAACTTTGGCACTTCCCGTGGTGCCTTCGACGACTTAACAGAGTATTTTTCGTTTGAGAGGTAAGCTTTCAGATGTAGCAATTGTCGTAGGGCACTTAAATATCCACACTTTACCATCTTTCAAGTAAGGGCAATTTGCTGGGCTGTTGGGGTGAGGGAATGAGAATGCCACTTTTTATGCCAGAGCAGTTGTGCTAGTGTGAATAAGCCATGAAAGTGACTGACATACAGCTCCATTTTCAGTGGCAGGTCCTTAACTGCCTGATTGCCACTGTGAAGCTCAGGAATTTCCTTACGCTGACTTTCCTGCATGGCAAAGGCACAGGACTGATTCCTTCCCTGCTGAAACAGCAAATCCTCGAGACAGACTGGAGGTGCTCTCTCTCTCACACACACACATACACTTACATACACATAAACACATATACTAAGGCATATAATGACACAAACGCACACACCAGGCCTTTTCATGGCCTGGATGCATGAACCTGACTAGTTCATTACCTTTGTCTTTGTATTTGATCTTGTCAGGCCTGTCACTGTAAATTCCCATACACATATCATGACTTTTAGTGAAATAAAGCCTCTTTTACTTTTTGAAGACACACTCCCAAAGGCAATAATGAAATAATTAAGTAGATATGACCTAGGAGCATGCAAATCACATGCACATAATTCCCCCTCACATACAAACAGCTAAATGTACATCAAAACAGCACATTTACATGTGACAGACAAATGACACGGATATGGGCTAATTAAAGAAATCCTTGTGTCATCCCCCACAGCGCTGGCGAAGGGGCCAGTGTGCTTTACGCTTTGATCAAGACTTTAATTTTTATGCTCAATAGAATTGTAAATCTGGGTTTTCACTTTTCCTGTGTCCCCCAGCTTAAGGCTCTCCTTCCAGGCCTTATGTTTGAACATATATCATTGGTCGGAAACATTCCCTGCAAATAATGTTCACAAGCCCATCAGTTATTCCAAAACAGTAGTTTTTTTTTGAGGAAGATGCAGTAATATTGGTTTGCACTTTTCTCAGTATTACTTTTCCTTCCTTTCCTTGTGTTAGTTATTTCTTTCCTCCTGAAACAATAAACTCTTTTTCAGTTGTTGTACTTATAAACAAAACAGCTCTTGGACATCCAGCTGTGACAATTCTAATTTGTCGACGTGTCCCTTTCCCATTCATTGAGACAACGGAGTATTCAGTGAGTGATGTAATGTCCCTCTTTTCCCCAATGAGACAAGGGCAACAATAGGGGGGAGTGCCTCTGTCACATTATTTTCCCCCACCGAGGCACGCCAGCTGCTTACAGTTGCTTAATGGCTACGAGCTGTCACAAGGCATCACAGCCCGCTGCCACACAGGAGCGGCAGATGCTTTAATTGCACAATGACTTGTAGGTTGTCAACAGCAATTATACCAGGCTTCCACCTGAGGGCACCCAAAGAACACCATCTACTTACTTCACTGGCAAGATCATGAGGCTCAGAAGCCGACTGCTACACATAAACCTGATCTCTGAGTGTTGCTTCTGTCCAGACAAGAGGCGCAGACAGATTCCAAGTCTCTTTTTAGCTTAATGGTTAAGCCATGTGCTGCAAAGACCTAGGCGGGATTGTCAGACATTGGCTCAGGACCCCAAAATCATATTTAGACATAAAATATTTATCCAGCTTTGTCACCTTAGGGCCCACTGCTCACCGTGCTGCAGCAGGTCGTGGTGTGAGTTTGAGTAATTTTTCTCATTATTAATTCATGTCATTTTTTTCCTTTGCGATTCAGGGGAAACTCATTCACTGCTGCTGGTCCTTTGGTTATTATCATTAAGAGGAAGCAAATAAAATGGTGAGTTCAAAGCTATGCCAAAGTACGCACTGCTTCAAGTATGTTGATAGCTTGTTATATATACAGTTCTAAGAAAATAGTGTGTAATGCGCTTAGATTTGTGGCCTACTCTATTTATAGCCACCCCTGATATTATAATCAAGCAACACAGAAACCAAACACACACAGTGACCTTATGTTTGTGTCATGTCAAATTGAATGGGTAAAAGATGTCCCAGGTCCAGTGTTTGTTTTGAGCCGTAAGACAAATTATACACACATGTATGAATTCCTTTGGTCAACAGCTGCCATCTCAGCATCAGATAAAACAGAGCCAAAGTCTGGCAACCATCAGATGCCTCCAACACTCCTACTTTATCATATAAAAAGACAGCGCGCATAAGCACACACCGTGCACACACACACACACACACACACACACATGCAGACTTGCACATACAAGCAAGTGCAGCCGTGGCGTACACAAAAGGCACACATGCTCACACGCAAATCAGCACTATGCTCTTTGTATCTGCCAACTGATGCAGATGATAGGGCTGCAGATGAGTGCAGGCTAACTAGA
>JAPTGW010000026.1:7585062-7600607 GCA_029814545.1 Apogonichthyoides opercularis
TGAAGTTGTGAACCTTGCACCTTTTGTAACTTCATTTAGCATGAGGCTGATGGCTTCCTGACAGCTTTATAGTCTACATGTTTTATGAGTCGTCATGCAGCGCAATTACATAGGAACTAATTTGATGAATCAAGTCAATGTTCCACCGGCTGTACTGACCTCGCTGGCCTGTGATCTTCTGTCTCTCACTGTGGGTCAAACTGAGGCTTTCGCACATGATGCAGTATGGTCACACACCGAAAAAAAAATAAAATGAAATAAAATACAAATCTCCAACATGTACTTCTTATTACAGCCAATCAAGAATATGCTGATTTGTAATGAGTAGTTGTCGCTTTGCTTTAAATGTCTTTGGCAAACCATCAGTCCAAATGAATCAATTAATCAGCCCGTTGAAAGGAAATAATGCAGTTGCAAATTCCCCCATATTGCACTACAAAATCATTATTGTGCCTCTTATCTTTGTTTATATTCATCTGTACTGTCTGACATTATTGCAATTCCACTCTTGTAATTTTGTATATAGTCTGTAGAGTTTTTTTACTCCTATTATTATTATTATTATTATTAGCTTTTATTTTATATTGTTTGTTTTTGCACTATCTTTATGCATGTACACTTTATTCTGCCTTGATCATTGAATTTCCTCGTTATGGGATCAATAAAGTGTCATCTAATCTATTCATAGTAAATATTACAAAGTCTTAGTGTCTGGAAATGAAGGAGCTACAATAATCATAACTTCATCTAAACACCTTTAAGTCTGGTTTGATTTTAGAGGCAACACTAATAAAACGTTTTATATTTAATCGTTGTTAACCTTTGCGATAATCTTTTACTTATATGTCACAAAACATCAAAACAGCCAGTGATATCTGTTCGAGAAAAAAATAAATACACAGACTTGTTTTAATATATTAGGAGCCAAACTTTTTAACATTTATTCAAGTTATCCTTTTTGTTTGTTTGTTTTTTTTTTAGTAATTTCTGATTTGTGTTTATATTAGAGCTTGTATATAATTAAAAAGGCCATAAAAGTTATATTTTTAATAGATTTTTAATGTGAATTAAATTAACAACTCTTAACTGGCTATTTAATTCATGTGTTGTTAATGTTCTCTGCATTTTGTTTTATCTAACAAACTCTTCTCCTAAGAAAACACTGATTTAGGGAATAGAAACTTCAGCGTCCTAATTAGCCGAGCTTTCAAACACAGTATGGCTCATTTGATAATTTTTTTGTAAGCAAAAACAAGTTTTACTGTCAAACCGAATGTGAAGTGACAAGAATAAAGAGTTTGCTTTTCCTCATGGCGGGGGGTCCAGCGGATCATGCACCCTATTAAACACATTAACATTAACAACCTTAACACATTAACAACCTCAAACACTTTGAGGTTTTGCTGTTTTTGCTGAAGACAAATGAAAGACCTGAATGAAGAATGACAAGATAGAAAGATGGTGAATAGGGCAACGTTTAATGTTTTTAATGTATTATACATTTTAAACTTTAAAAAAAAAATCATTTATATATTTATTTGTTGTTATTGTTTTCTCTTCCAGTGCAGGATCAGGTGTTCAGAGAGACATCGGATTAATATAAGTTCACAATTTACACTAAATGCACATGAATAATAAAAGCCATGTAATTGCGCAGAACTATTTAAAGACTTATCAAGTTTATGCAATTACACTAAAAGATTGGAATTGATTTTTGGTTATTTCTCATAAATTTGATCAAAATATATTGCCCTTTCTAGTTAATAAGCTTTCTATTTCTGAAAGTGTGCAGATACTGAATTGCTCAATGTCAAAGGCTTCTACATTTAAAAAAGGTCACAAAAAATGAAATAAATAAATGTAGAATATATGGATGCATATACAGAGTGAGAGAGTGGTGTTTTTTTTTATCTTAAAAACTGAAATGTAGCCTTAGGTTTTTTTGTTTTTCTCATATTAATCCCCAGCATTTGCTTTGTGTTACCTTTAATTGTGTACCTGATCTACTGTACCTATGAGCAGTTGTGGCGTGTTGTGCTTCGAGTCTTTTCCTTAGGGCTGTGCCTGCCTGTTTGTGTCTACAGTATGTGCTGAGCTAGTCTGTTGAAACAGCTTAATTGATACTCATTAAACAGCAGTGACAGCTTAGGTGTCTGTGATGAATGTAGAATAATTCTGTTGTACTTACAACTTGATTAAGGAGAAGCACACAACATGTCAGTGTTGTAGCCTATGGCTTGGTCTGTGTGCACTCACAAGCTACTTAAAAAGATAATTCTTATTTGCCGTGCTACCTACAACCTACCCTCAAGTTAGTCTGTTGCAACAGTGAGGGCCTAAAATAAACAACTTCTCAAACTGTAAATGAAAAAGTATTACAAATTCATATGTGAATGGGAAGAAAATGCATTTAGTTTATCTGACTTTGATTTGGATGACTTGGACACCTACATAGCAATAAACTTTAACTAAAAATGTGAATTATGTTGACTTTTCTTCGTGTTTACTCAGGCAGAGTCTGGCATTTCCATACAATAATAAAGTCAATGGATGTCAGGCAGATGAAAAATGTGCATCTTGTATTATTTCAGTTAGAAATTAGAGGCAATTGGAATTGGTTCAAAATTGACTGTCTTTGTAATGAGTGTATGACGAATGGCATAATTTAGAGAAGAAAATGAATGCTGGGAAACCAAAAATAATATTCTGCAGCATTTTATAGGCTATGATATTCCATGAAGACCAACTACTTTCACTAAATACCACATAAAATCTACTCATAACATTTTTCCGACATCATCATAGAAGCATAGTTCACCCAGCTGAGGTCATCAGGGCATGTGGCAAATACCGGAGTTATCATAATAATCTGATTTTGTTTTGTTTTTCATGACAGCCTTGGAGAAAACACATCATCAAATCCTTATCAGTTGTAGCTTTTAAGGCCCGTGTAGCTTCTCGCAGTGCTGACATCTGATTAAACTAGCACTCCGCGCCGCTACAGAACACCCTTCTCCCCATTTTGAGAATACTTGAAAGGGGGAATTTCCGCAGAGGATGGATTTACAACTTTATCCTCACATGATTAATACTACACAGGGAGGTCTTTGTACAGGAAGCAGCATGTCTAATTATGGTCCAACTGTGTCTGACTGAAAGCGAGCGCCATGCCAAAGGCTGCCACTGGAAACTGCGCTGACACGTCACAAACAGTTCATGTGGGTGCAAGCTGATGTCATCGTCACCCAGATTTCATGATGCTAAGCCCACAAGTGATTGAGCAATGGCAGAATTCGAGCTTTTTAGTGGCCCTTCCAGCTGGCACCAACCTTCTAGAAACACTAGGGGCATATGGGATTTAACTTCAATAAAACCCAATAGAAAAACGTGTTCCTCTTCTTTTTTTTTCTTTTTTTTTTCGAAATGTTTTCAAGGTTACACATGTCTACCAAACACATTATGATACCCATGACCTCACTGATGATAACTACAGTATGTCCACATTTGCTCTATGGTTAAGAGCAGATGCAGATTCATCACCCTCCCCCCTTTACAAGAATTTCAGGGACTCCATGTCCTCCCACGTTTGCCTGTTCATCATATATCTCAGCCCAGACATTCAAGAGGTTCCTAGCCAGGCCAGCCATAAGTCATCCTGTCTATCACGATGAGACTGTGGTCCTCCGCTTGATTTTCAGCTGTTACTTGTAAACCAGAACAGCATTCTTAAGATTAACTGAGTGACAGAGAGGCCTCTAAAAGCAAACTATAACAGTACAATATGTTACAGTCATATTTTACGGTCTTTAGTGCGTGAAGCCATGGGTGTGTGTGTGTGTGTGTGTGTGTGTATAGTTGGATCAGTTGAAAGATCTAATAGGTTTGCATTGCAATTCAAGAAGCATGGAAAATAATGGGGTTGTATTACCAGTGGACAAATTCTGTTTTTTATTAAGCTGGTGTTAATGTAGGTGTGCGGGTTATAAGAAACCTGGCCAGAATGTACACCTAAGATGTGATTAAGTTCCTCCCGTCCATTTTTTTTTTTTTTTTTTTTGTTTCCTGAAGCTTGTTTTCAAATGCGTTGACTATGGCTTTGAAGAACAACTGTGAATATGTTTTTGTTCTAAAGTGTGAGTGCGCGCATGCTTCTGTCTGTCTGCGGAAAGTCATTGATATAGAGCTAACTGTCAAAATAAGTCGTGTTCAATCCAAAACCGTTTAAGTTGTCAAGGACACATTTTCCTCCCTCCCATATCCTGACAAACATTGAGTCAGCAATTGTCTGTTGTATTTTCAGTACTGGTATCTCGTGCACCCCCCCAGGCCATTTTAAAGTTGTAGAAAGTGGTCATTTTCTCTGTGTCAGTGGGAGGTCAGTGTTGTGGCAGTCAGCAAAGCTATTCAGCCTGGTGAAACAGAGTCCATTGGGAACCCTAAAGACATTTTGTCCGGTGTGGTCCCCTCTCACTGTCTATCTCCCTGCCTGCCTCTGTCTATACTCAAAGTACTACAAGATACAGAAAATACTGAAAAAATGCTTTGATCATTTATTGTTTAGGCCTAAGACTAGTCCAATAACTTTAAAAATAAACTTCCTCCCATTATAAAAAAGGCTGATAAATATCTGCATTTGCATTCCTTCTTTAGCAGAACTAATTCTAATATGCGAATATGTACCTGTCCTTCTAGCTCTCCCTCTCGCTCTGTTACTGACTGACATGCCCTCCCTGTACTGTGTAGTGTATCCTTGGTAACTGTCGCCCGGAGCCCGCTCATCCCTAAAATGTAACAGAGGTCACACACAGATCATTGCTTTCGCCAAAGGCCCTGACTTCAACAGAGTGACCTGCACAGGACAGTGGTGCTGCGGCGAGTCAGTGATGGCTCTGGAAATAACAGGAGTGTAATGTGCTCCATCATCACTATTATAGAGAGTTGTTTCCACTTGTAGCCATAGAAACTGTAGCTCATAATTTGATGCATGTGTAACCTGATCTTTATTGGAAAAAATGTGAATAGGAAATTAAATCATATCTTATTAATAAGAATCACTAGATTTATGTGAAAGAAAGGTATGATCACACATTGATCTGCATCCATTATCTTAATCTTGTACCGAACACTATTCATCCTCTGTCTGTGAGAGTTAAGTAGCCATACATTTAGGTAAAAACAGGATTCATTATGTCCGTTCAGAAACTTGTGACAGAGGGTGTCTCAGTAGGAGTTGATTTAATTTCTATATGGGTATGCATGCAATGCTTCATTAGCGTACTTCCTGGTTTTTTTTTGTTTTTTGTTTTTTTTTTCTGTAGAAACAGGATAATCACTGCAAGGTGTGGCATGGATGAATTCCTGTACCTCATCCACATGGTTGAGAAACATCTTGGTTTGTCTTTTTTTTTCTTTTTTTAAAATATCATATCATTTTCAGTTTTATCATTTCTTTATTTATGTGTAGTTTTCCTTAATTTCTATTTGATATTACACATAAGAGAAGTCTTATTAGCTGTGTAGTTCATGCATCTCTTTGTGCACATTCTGTGTTAATGTGCCCTGATGATTGTATGTGTTGCGGCTGTTTGTGTGTGTGTGTGTGTGTATGTGTGTGTGTGTGTGTGTGTGTGTGTGTTTGTATGTGTGAGTGCCTTCATGTTTGCATGTGTTTCCTACATGCTCCATGGCAGCCCTCACACCCTGGCAGCGACCCAGCTGAAAAGTTCCGGTACTGTCCAGACGCATCCTTTAGGGACCTCATCAGCCCCTGAATTTCCTTCCCCTCACGCCTGAGGGCATCCATATTCATTTCCTCCTCTGATTTGGGGAAAATGATGAAAGGCTGGCTTTTTTCCCATCTCTTATTTCCTGCCAAGGTTGCCTGCATTTCAATGCAACGTAAATCTGCAAAGACCTGCAAACACGCTCCCATTTGGACATGACCAGTTCCATGTTATTACTATCATACTATGTCAAAACAAGGAGAGGCCGGGGGTCATTATTGTAATAATACTGTACATTAGTGTCTGTGTGTTTCACTTAGTAGTAAAGTAGGTTAATGCTTCAATCATAAAACTGTTTTATTTTCAAATTAATCAAGCTTCACTATTGTATTGTATTTACAGACACCAAATGCTGCATCCATCTCTTTGTAGAAGTCTGCCTCTCATAAAAATAAATATCTCATCCACCATCAAGTTATGAGGGCTTGATGATATCATGGAGATAACTGCAATGGTTTGAAATAAACCTGTGATTAAACTGGTGGGTGGGTATTTACTCTTACCGGAGACGGGAAATGAATGTTAATGAAAATAACAGTCACATACAGTAATAACCCAACTCTGTAATTATTGGCATGCTTTGATGATGCCATATATACTCAACACACATGCGCCTACTTAACTAAACCTCAGGTAGACTATTAGCTCCGCTAGCAGCCCTCCTCTAAGCACAACAGTGCTCAGGGCGGGGCGGCCCGGCCCAATGAAGGAGCGGGGCTTGCGGTTGCCGAGACAACCCTAAACACACACGTACACAAAAGGAAGGCCCCACTGTGAGAGAGGATCATCTCCACCTCTGTCTGGATAAAGAGCAGTGTCACTCCACTCGCTGGAATGCACTCCTGCCCTACAGGCGTGAAGCGCGCAGTGTGTATACAGTTAAAAAGTAGCCCACACTGATCATTATTCCTGACAATGCTTCTGCTTATACTAGTATACAATACTATATAAGCACATAGTTCATATGACTGTTTTTGTGTATAACACTAAAGCACATGAGCAGTATTTAAATGGGTTTGTTTTATTAAAAAAAGAGAGATATTAGTCATTGCTAATAACAGATGACACATAGAAAAGCAATTAACTGAGTTATTTTCCTGCTCATATTATTTTTAGGCTGGTTTCCTTTCTAAAATTGATGGCTAAAATCTCCAAACACTGAAGTGATGATCTGGACATTTTTTTCATCCAAGACTTGCTTCGCTGTTTGTCTCCTCTAGTCACGGTGACAGCTCACTCTCAAAAATGTGTTAAGGCACTCGATAGTTTTCACCAGTGGATTTAAAGAGCTCAGAACTTAGTCTGCATTGTTTGGCTCAAAATCTGGGCCACATATGATAACAGAATTATCCCTCTGTACTGTAAGTATGTGAATGCACAGACAACTGTCTGTCATCTGAGGCCTGATAGATGCAAAGTAGCTCATGGCTGTGGGTGTCTGATAGACCTCATGTTCTTTCATAGCGCAGCTCCAACTCTTCACAGGGAATGTGTGGGCATGCATCACTCTGACCCAAACACACTTTTTTTTTGCTGATCTGTGCAGCAAAGTAGTTTGTGTACAGCAGTCATCGTGTCTCACCATAAGGGCAGGTTATATTTTGGTGGACACTGCGTCACCTATGCACTTATGTTATGAAATTTCCTCATCGTATTCCACAGTCTGACATTAGCACAGTTAGGTGGTGATGATAGGCTTTAGTCAGATCACTGCAAGTCAAGCAGCTCTTTCCATGATGGTGTTTTTAAATGAGTAAAACTCTCATTTTCTGCTGTAGAGGCTGAGTTAGTTTGTATGACGGAGCCACAACGTCAGCCCATCTGGAAAATACAGATTTTAAAGATGGTGAGTAAAACTTAAGTGCTGCTAAGGGACACAATTCAGCTAATTGTAAACAGCTGCAGGTGATATCACCCCTCTGACTGCAGACACAAAGGGGGCAAGAAGTCCCCTGAAAAGTCTCAGGATTTAAAGTAACACTTGAAACCAGTCTGACCCACTGAGGAAAATATAAAGTGTCTGTTTCAACAATAAAGGATACCAATTTACTCTGTCCCAAATGACACATTTTTTTTTTGTTTTTTTTTTTTCATGTGTTCACTCTGCAGCATCCTGCAGACTAAACCCCCACTGAAAAGCCCATTACAATCAAATGAATGTCAAAGTCTGCTAAGTGTTTGCACATGACAAACATCGAATGTGGCTAATTGCAGATCGGCATCAGGGAAAAATGTGCTTTGAACCCAATATGATGCAAAATGGCATCACATATTTCAGTTGTACTATAGTAGAACACTGTTGAATAAGTATTTCTAGAGAGAGATTCCTTCAAGAATTGGACTTTTTTTTTTGTCTGCATCTTTATCTGAATTAAACTCAGTCAGTAGAAAGGGCAAAGTTAAATGTTGCTTAGTGCACAAGAAATATATCCGGCTTGCATAAAAAAAAACACACATACTAAACTGATTAATAATAATTTTGGTTTCATATCCCTCGAGCAAACACAATCATCTGAATCCATCGCCAAAGAATTCTATGAGTCAAAGTTTGTTTTTGTGTATTTGGCTGGTATTTGTGTTGACTTGTCCAGTATTTCACATTGTGTTCCTGTGTGTGCACGCTCTGGGGCTGTACGGCTTCCAGTATTACCATGTAGTAGTGTGACTGGGCACCATCTTGTGTCCTGAGCAATAGCAGCAGGCTGTTCCATGGCAGCACACCAGCTGCCTGTAGTATAGTGCAGGAGGCGCTGCATGGGCCAGCCTATCTCAGATTTGGGTCTGTGAGTTATTGACCCTCTTTGATAAACCCCTCTGAATGACACTGGCATAATTCAGCCTAAAAGTTTGCACTGTCACCGGGATGAGCTAACTGTCTTCACTGAATATATGGGTGCAATTTTCGAAATAGGTTTATAGCAATTCTTGGGAGAGGAGGGCGAGATAGTGATATTACTGACTTTATCACTGCAGCTGAGCAGCTATCTAGCACCTCTCCTCTCTGTATCTCTCTATTCCTGCGCTGTAGAGCGGTGAAGGATCTCACAGCACATACATTTAGGTGTTCCTAAAGAGAAAAGAGTCCAGACCATAATAGAGAATAGGAGGATGATACGTCATTATTACAGTAATGCTGCATTATCCACTCTTATCATAGGCTTACATGTTTCTTCCTTCCGCCGGTAAGATTTTACATTCATGTTAGTAGTATTTTAACTCTGACTTATTGTTTGCCTTCCTCTTAATGCGGTAGCAATCCGGATAAGCATTTACGGTGTGTTTTTTTTTATTATCAGATAGGTAATTTTCTCTAAATTAGCATGCACGCCCCATTCCTCATGTTGCTTTGGAGGTGTCTTGCATCTAATTTCATCCTTACATCTAATGTCTAATTTAAGGACTTATTATCTGTGTTTTTTTCAGGTTTTCTATGATTTCAAGCATACATATTTCACATATAAAATTACTACGTGAAGAAAAGCAATACAACCCCAGTGAGTGTAATTTAATAATAGGAGACTTGTAAGGCAATTGGCAAAATAATGAGTCATCTTGTCTATAAACTGCACCTTTAATCCCAGCTAATTTTTTCTCAGTCAGGCTGCATTCTTAATGTATTTTCGTCAGTGTAACATGAACAGCTCATTGTTACAACCTTTTTTTCCTTTCTCCTTTCATGTGTCAAGAATCTAAACCCGTACGAATCTAATATACAGAGCCCGGTATAGTGCATCCTATAAATTGATTTTGACCCAGCGTTTGAACAAAAGGAACACTGTTGCATTGCCATCCACGGCTGATGCCACTCCCTCTTTGGCTCACACTGAATACTCCCCTTTAATAGTGTGATGGTGGTAGCTGGCTGAAAAAAAGTACCTTATTTAGTGGGTTGAGGAGAGGTAGGCAGAGCGAGGATGGGGTTTTTGTGACTGGCACCGATCAATCACTCTGTGAGGGGAAGCTAATGAAGCAGGCTATGGTTTATTAAAGGGTTAGAAAAGATTGCTGCTGGGCCTCAGTTTTCCTGAAGCTCAGGAAAAGAGGATACACTGCACCTCTAATGGTTAGGGGTTAGCCATAATGCAATCAATGTGTTTATACCACACTGACTCCCATTTTGTGATTTGGGTGTGAATACAGATGGGTTTAATGTGTCTCTTTTGGAGTGTAGGAGAAAATAAATATAACTCTATTAAAGGCTGCTGACATGCTGCCTGCCTGGATGTACCTTTACGCAGTTTGATGTTTAAGTTAAATTTTGTTGATATATGTTTTCAGCAACCACTTCATGTAAGTCAGGTTGGCCGTTTGCAAATACAGCCTTGGTTTTAGGCAAACATTTGTTGGATCAAGTCTATAAAATAGCGTATCCTAAAAAATATGAGCACACTGAAACCAAGGCACTCTCTCAAATAGTTTGAAAGACAAATGAGTAGCAGGGGAGTGAAAAATGCAAAGCAGATGTTTTTCTCACCGTTTTTAATGGCAGCAAGACATTACTGATGCCATTACAGAGACCTTTTATGGCTTCTTTTAATCCCCTGGCCTGCCTGAGGAAAGAAACCCCTTGTGGTGCAAAGTAGCCTCTTTACTTCAGAGCGACAATTTGAACCCATTTCCAACTCACTTCCCTAATCTGCCACAGGGTTTTACCTGGCTTCCTCTGTAATTATTCTGCTCTGAAATCAAAGGTAAAGAGGCATTAAAATGCACCTCTTAGGTAAACATATGCTGCTCATCATGGAGGGCTTGACTGAAATGTCTTTTGTAACAAATAGTGCCAAAACACTGCAGCTTGTACATAGTTTTTTCCCCTCCACTGCAGCTTATTTTGATCATTTGGTTCACATTTTAAAACCAAGCAATCACTGATAATGAGATCCAATCACTGTGTTCTAACACCAGGTATCATTCTAGGTTCACATTTCAAGCACTAGATTTACATGCGGTGCATTGTTCCCTGTCTGCTTCCCGCATCAGACCCAACCTGTAAAGCTCAGAGGAGCACTTACAGGGGTCTGGTTAGGGGCTAAAAATGAGGAGGAGATGAACTATATGGCTCCATCCCACAGTCCAGCCGACAGTATATCAGCGGAATCGCAGCCGCATGGGCGTGTGTGTGAACGCTCCACTCATAAATATCTCCCCCACCCTCCCTCACACCACCCCAAAGGGGCCTCTCTGATAGTGATGGCGAAAGGATGTCGCTGTCTGGGTGATTGAGTGCTGCTGGTCCTGGCCCTGGGCACATCCCTGTGCTCTGAGCCCAAGTGGGAGGCCTACCGCTGAGCGCTGGCCTGAAGGGACTTGCCTGAAGGCGAGCAGCCGCTCAGCAGCAGGATGTGCCTTTCCTTCTGTCTCTGACACAAGAACACCAAGCTAGTGCAACTGCTTCAGCAGCTACTAATGGAAAACACAGTCGAAAGGATTAATTTACTGATTTTTTTTTTTATTATTTATATTTTTACATTTAAAGGATAGGATATATTTGCTATTCAATCACACTCCACGGTCTATATGTGTATATACTAGCCTTATCTGAACTTGCACCCTATCTGTCTGAGTCTTTGTCACTCTCACTCACTAAGAAATCTGCAATAATCAAGGCACAGTAATTAGCCTCACTTGCTGCATTGTAATTGGGGGCAGAAGAAGGTTGCTCATTCTATATTTTTTCTGCTGTTTGATAATTGCAGACTTTAGCTTGCCCTCTCTTTAATTTTTTGATCTTCCTAAGCTCGTTCCCATAGATGCCGCTGTTATTTTAATACAGTGGCTTTTGTGCCTTTCATCAGTCATCAGGAGCTCTAGCGTTTTGAGAGAGAGGAGAGTTCATTTTGGAAACCCACTGTCTATTCCCTTTTTGGGTTTCAACGCTGTCAGCCTTCCCACTGCCTCTACCATGAGAGCCTTGACACTGTCCAGGTCCGTCCTACTTGGCAAGAGGGAGAGCTACAGAGAAAGGCAGAGTTTATTTCCTGTTCTTGTGAATCATATATCAGTACAATTCCCCTCTGTGCTGTTTGGCAACGGCGGAATGACGGGTGTCATTTATCATACGGACTGAAAGAGGCTGTGGGAAAAGGGATTTGAATTCTTCTGGAAGTGTGTGGACTCTCCTTAGTGGTGAATCATTAAACGGAGGAGTTTTTCAACAGGGATATGAGTAACTCCTTACGCTGGTACTTTGTTCCCCTGCTTCACTGGCTGGCTCAATCATTAAATGTCTCAAAAATAAGATTTACTAGTTTTATATAAATTGTGGAGGGACATGGCATTTAACTTGTAATTGGGGATTTTGTTCTGCTGAATCCATTAAGTCGCTCTTCAGTCTTTGGTTTGATGCAAGCTCCCTGGTCATGCTTTGCAAGAATTAAATTTAAGCTAATTTGAATTTACAAATTTGATTAGCACTGCATTTGTCAGCTTCTTGTTGTCCTGCTAAGTGATGACATTTTCATCTTCACCATAGAGTTATTTTCCGCTCTTGGTTATGTTGACTGGTATTTAAGATTGTGCTTTATAAACATTTTGTGTTCCTTTGGATTTTTCTTTTCACTTGTCAGGGACGGTTACTATTTCCCACATTTTGAGTCGGGTGATCAAAGAAAATGACTTTTGATAGGCTGTCACCAGCTCTTCAGCTGCACTGGCAGAAATAAACGTGTCAAGCTTTAACTTATCCACAGAAAAACATACTCCTAACCCCTGCTGCTCTAATTGAGTGTAACTCCCAGAAACCTGTGAACACACATGCAAAACTGAGTACATCATAAATCAGGCTTCTATAGACAGCCGCTACCCCCCCCCCCCCCTTTTTCCCTCCCAGAACCTCCCCAAAGGAGCTACTGGTTTCCATGAGCTGGCTGGAACTCAACCTTTTTTTTCATGATATTTTTGTACCCACCACCTTGACTTGAGTTTTTTCATCTGAAACTTAGTTGAAATCCTCATCAAATGAAAAGTGTCAATAAGGTATTGTATAGGGAAATAGGGCTCAGTATGTTTCAGCTGTCAGCAACTGTTAGCTGTCTCTCATGTAAAGATCACAAAGTTAAATGTGCTGTCAGCAAGTCCTCAGCTAGAAATAGATGTGTTGAGGTTAGCCTGAGAAGCTCCGCCACCCCCTGCTGCCCAGTAGGATGTGGATCCATCAAACAATGTGAACACATATCAAATCTGAGCATAAAGGTGCAATGAAGCACATTCTCAGGTTTCTAGGTGTTGGGATCTGCTACTTTTGGTTACCAGCAAGACTGCATTAATAACTCATGTGATGTTATTTGGTAATATTTAGCTTTGAGGCTGTAGCGATATGTAATGCAGAGGTGTGGGCTGACTGGCTTCTTGCAGAGTTATATCTTGATGTTTTGTGAACCTAAGCTCTGAGTGCGTGACCTCTCCCAGAGGCCCAAGAGTCCCAGGCCAGTATCTTGACATGTAAGCCTGCCACCGCCTGCTAAAGAAGAGTGTAGATGCCCCTGAGGTAAATGAAAACATTTGGTTCTTGCCAGACCTGTTCACATCTCAGCTGGGCCACATGAGCTGGCAGGTGACGCGTGTACTGAGGAGAATCAGAGACCGCAGCGGTGGCCTACTTCTTTTCTTCCTCACAGGCCACGCAGGCCACAACCCAGAAACACAGATGAATATGTTCTTGGCTCAGAAAACACCCTGGTGAAGCTGACAAAGACTGACCTGCATCCAGGTGAAATTCAGGCTGTATTTCATCCTTTTTATGGCCCAGAGATCGGATAGCATGGTATTAGTGCATTTTGATTCTTTTAGGTCGTTGGTTATTAAGTTGGTGAATTTAGGATTCATTCACTATTCCTGTGTTCCTCATCATCCTCTTCTGTAATTTCAGAAATAGCGTTGACATTGTGTCACCATCTCATATGAACATCTGCAATTACCAGACAATCCATAATTTAGGTCCCATAGGGAAATATGGTTGCAATTAAAAGCATGGGGCAAATGTTAATTAAGTAAACTACTTCAAACTGGATATAGTAAATGATTTTTACTTTTAACCTTGTACTTCTGGTTGAGTTTCATTTATATTCAGTCTGGTCCAAATTAAAGTATAATTTAAGAAACATTGTTTTTTTCCATTCTCTGCTGAGCAGGAAATAAAAGTACAAGTCCATAAATAACATTAAGTTTAAAGATTAAATTCACTCTATATTAAAAAAAAAAAATACGACTTAATTACATAGTTTGCTGTAATTAATCATAATTAATCCTTTTTTGCTGCACTCTGGTACTACTAGATCAATAATAAAAAGCTACTTTAAAGCTGTTTGATTAAAAATAAACTTATGTTATAACCACAATAGTGGCAAATATAGTTGATCTACTAATGTAGTGATGCTCCTGTATAACACCGGTCATAGATCAGGCACTAATGGAAATAAACAAAACAGAGCTGCATTAATTATGTTATGTTATTTGCATTACATTTATTATTTTAATTGCAAAAATTAGAGTGTTATTTTTGACAGCACCAATTATAATGCAAATTGTAATTGAAAAACATTTTCCAGCAGGAGTTCTTCACTTCTGTCACACATAGAGCTTCTGCTGCATAATGCTATTTTTAATGTTGGGATGTTCTCCAGTTGACTTGAGGACTTCTGCTGGATCTCACTGCAGTTCATCGGGTTATTAAATCAGGGGGAATAACAGGCCAACTTCTGGCCATTCTCGTGATTGATGAGCCAAGCTTTATTTGCTGAGGCGGTGTGTTTGTTCCTGTGTAATTGTCTACCAGATGGCTAAGCTAACTGTTCTTAAATGCCTTCAGACCTGCAGGGGTCCTGGGTCTTAACATTTTCCCTGTTAATGACATTATGCCTCAAAATATCCTATAGTTTTTTTTTTCTTTACTTTTCTGATCTCTAATGTCAGAATTAAAGCGGCTTTGTAGAGCATTTAGTTCGAATGATTTCCTCTGTACAGCTCTGTTCTTAATTTGTTTAAAGTAGATGTTTTGGAGTTGTTCTGTTGGTAAACTCCATTGTGAAAATGAGCCCACTTGAATTTGAAGGGGAATGAGAAAGAGAGGGGGAACAGGAGAGAGAGAGAGAGAAAAAAAACAGGACTCTAGTCTACCTGCGAGGAGTCAGATTGGAGGAGAAAATGGATCTAGGTGGCAGTGCGAGTCATCAATCACAGCCCCTCAAGGGGAGCTGCAGCTAAAGCTGCTCTGAAGTGCTATCTGTCAGCTGCTCCGATCCAGCCGGGGGACCAGAGAGGGGCCATATCGCCACCCATCAGCTCATACTCAGCACACAACTGCCATGTAAACATGTGCAGGTGCTCATGTCAAAATAACCCCTGTCTCAGGTCACGGGGTTGTGCATATTTTCACTAATGGTCAGTGGGGTTTCTCACTGTGAGGGCATGTTTTTCCTTCTTCGCATTGTGAGATTTCTTTGAAAAATAACTCCAGATGCTTCGGTTCATGTAATAGTTTTTTGATTGTTAACAATGTTGGGTGGTTTACTGTAATTTAAAAGTGAGTGTATTGTTTCTCCTGCTTCCCTCCCATCCCAACCCCGAATAAAGCCACCAAGTGCTTCTCTGCCGATGTCGAGCTGCGTCTGTCGATACCTCTCAAGATGGATAGTTGTTCTGCATGCTTATTGATTCGGCACAGGCCAGAGATATAAGTATCATTTGTCATTTCTGGAATTATTTGGAGTCCTAGTTAAAACCCAGAGTGGGGGGGAGATGGCCGTGCCTTGGGGGGGTTGGTAG
>JAPTGW010000026.1:8427702-8445264 GCA_029814545.1 Apogonichthyoides opercularis
GCATAAGATCCAGCAGGCGTGGTTCTGTCTGGGGGAATTCCTTTCCCAAACTTCATCATAGAAGATGGAAAAGCTGTCAGGCTTACGTAAATGCTCTTTTATCACACTCACTATCCAGATGTAGAAGTCTGTGAAAGCATGGGGACAAAGATGTTTTGTGTCTTGCATGGTGTAATTGTTGTACACCTGAGACCATTTATTGTGGTTTGGTGCTGTCGCCTGAAGAACATTTATCTGTGTTTGTTTCAGACTAGATCATTAGGTTTTTTAATTAATCTGTGACTCATGACAGGGGAAACCACCTAGGTACCAGATTACAATCTGTATTTCCATTTGATAGACTGGTGAATGATACCTACAGGGAAACAGTCTAGACAGGAAGACTCCCAGTCCAGGTGAGCTAACATACTCTAGGTTAATCAGCTGATATAGTCATTTAATGAATACAGACTGTTGAAGTATTTAAGCATGATTCATAGGGAAGTCTTTTGTTGCAAGTTAAACAGGATACTGTAACTAGTACGGAAATGGCAGGAATGATCATACTCCTTCAGTTTGGGTGCTGATTGTAATAAAGCACAAGGGATGCAATATTAAACATCTGTTAGAGTTTTGTTATATGTTTTAACTTGCTTTAGTCATGCACAATATAAAAATGAGCAATACATAGGTCAGTAACATTCTAAAAGATGCAAGAAAAGTCAAGGACATCTCAAGAGGCTTTTGCAGAGCCCTGTGTTGACCTTGGATGAAAGTAATGACGGGACTACTGTTTATCTCCCATCCAGCAGCTTTTCCCCTGGCCCTCAGTCATAAGCATATCTTCATCCTGCACTCTCAGTTTGCTTATCCAAAGTCTGCTCTGAGCCCGACTTAGTGTTTGGCTGGCTTGCATTTCCATACTTCTTTTGAAAGTTGGAGACATTACAACAGTTTCACGAACTTCTTGTGAATTTAACAGTTAAAGTAACAGCTGTCAAAACTTCTTTAAAGTTTAAGCCGAGCAATGTTTTCTTTTTCTCATAAATTCTTCCCATTAACAAGAGAAAGACTGAGCACTACTGTCCTGTCACATTTTGAGGGATCCAGAAGACACATTTTCGGGCTTACAAGAGTGTAGAAGTGGTAGAATGCAATCAGAAAGACAGAATGAAACATGAGCCTGTGGAAGGGTCAGTGGAGTAATACAGGCAGGCTAATCCTATTAATAGAGCTGGTGTTTTCTGACTGGTCAAAACAAAAGAGCTTTACACCTGGAGAAATCCAACCTTCACATCATTGGCATTCCCCAGATTTCCTTGAACCAGGATCTAAAAGTTAATCCTCTTCTTTGCAAGCATCTTGCCCCTTGATCCTTTGTTGGGGGGTGACAGAGGGAGTCTGAATGTGAGGGTTTAAAACACTGAAAGGAAGAGGTGAAGTCCAATCAGAAACAAGCTATTTTAGTTATTTTATGCAGACAAAGTGGGCACCTGATCCCCTCTCACATGCCTAACACAGTAATTGGCTTCAGGAATGTGCACATTTTTCTGCTTTAGGGTATCGTTAAAGAAAGTACAGCTCACTGACTTTTTTGGAGGGTGGTTAAGATTTGCCTTGATCCTTGGATTGGGGTAAGTAAATGACTTCCCTCACCAAACATAGAAGACAACTTACAGGAAAGTCCCTTGTTAGGCTGGAGCTTAGGGTCACATCTTTTCTAGGCAGACCGTGGGCGGATTTACTTCAAAACATTTATGCCTTTTTTCGGTCATTAAAACCTGGAAGCTGTCAACAAAATGTCTCAGGTCTTAAAGCAAGTATATAATTGTGGTTTGTGTTTAATAAACACTCACACACTATGACCGACATCAATTCGGAACCAAGTTTTAAGTCAATTTTATTGGATTCCGCAGATGTGGGTGTACTATTTTGCTGAGCAACAGTTGGCTGTTCCTGCCACCATTCAGAGACTTCTCTGAAACATGGCTTTCTTCAGTGTTTATTGGTTCTTGTCCAGGACTAACCTCAAAAGGGGAGTGAGGGGATTGCCAACCACAGCAGCAGACGGCCTACTGTACTGAACCTCTCTGATGATGGATCTGGAGACTGCATGTGTAAAGTTTTTCTTCAGGCCGAGCTTTGCACAAAAACATCTTTGAGAATGCTCGTCAAACATAATTCAAGTTACTGTGCACACCCAGTAATCATATGGCTGTACTGTATAGATGTTTAGGTAAATGTACAGTGGTAATTCTACCGTGACTGTTTTGCAGGTAATAAGTTCCAGTGGTTCTGGTTTATTGCAAGTTAAATGATGAATCAGAAGTAAACATGACTTTTCTAAGGTTTGGAGACGTCCCGTGACTGGATCTTACCCCCTGGTTCTATCTTTCACCCACTCTGACTGCAGGGCCTCAGGAGGAGGCTGTAATAACACCTGCAGCTACGCAGCTCCTGAAGTATTTTTATCTCCCCCTGGAATTCCACCTCTCCTCTCTCTGTTCTCCTGGTGTAGTAGATCTCCCCCTCTAAGTTCATGAGAACTCAGTTGAGTTGGCATATATTTCACATCAACTGCAAGCTATTTCCTTCATTCTAGTAGACATGCGACATGAAACCACTACATCCATCTGTGCTTCCTACAATCAAAATGATGCAAGGATTTTCTATCACGATGACATAATGACCAGCAACTGTTTGATTGTTCAGTCAAACTGAATTTCTGGCCTTCACCAGCTCTCCCAAATGGATTTGACAATCCCCTCATCCCAGTGCTGTTTAGGACTGAATCCAAACAACAAACATGACTGGGGGAATATGCTGGCATTTGGAACAAAAATGGCAAATACATAATGGTTTTGTTGTCAGTGCTGTGGAACAGAAATCATATTGTTCTGCCAAAACACACTTGATGTAACGTAACAACAGCTGAGGCATTCTGAATAGTGTTTTTTGTATTTTTTGTTATTCCTTATTCAATTTTGTAATTAAGCTTCAGTTATGACTATAATAGTCTGCAAAGATCTACACTGGTTTTATGCAAACTGATAGTTGACTCTTTAAGATGAAAAATTCACAAGTAACATGATTTAGTGACTTCATACATGATCAGAGACCAGGAGCACCCTCTGAAGAGTTATTGGAATTAAAAATATCAGAGCACAGCAGCAGTACATGATATTCATGCCTGAAGACATAAAGCAGTGTCATCTTTTTCTTACTGTAGTATCATATGATTCCCATGTGCAGATTATCTATTGTTAATGTCTCTGCACTTTTTATGTTTTGAGTTTCTTCCTAATTGTTTATCTCACCCATGAAACTCACATACATCTTTTTTATGATATCAGTGTTTAAGACTACAGAACCATTTTCATGCTTGTCTGTGTGGGCTGGGATGAAAGCTGACCTTTTCGGGTTGCCCATGGATATTTTGTGCTGTTCTGCAAGTGAGGCCAGGCCAGATCTGATTTCAGCTACGCTTTGGCTTTATCTACTTGCGCAGGTTAGCAAAAACAGCTGTCAGGTAATTTCCAATGGGGAGGACGGAGGAGGCATAAAGACAAGGATAACCTCTGAATACCATCTTTCCTTCCGATCTTTGATGATTTTGTCAACATCAGACCACAGTGTCTTGTTGATTCAACGGCACAGAACATCTGGTGAGGATAGCCATCTTTTCTGCTTCAGCCCTATTATGTTTACATTAATGGCATAAACAGCTGAGAAAGAATATTTTTCTTCTCACAGCCTGTCACTTCAGTTTTTTTTTAAATTTGGCAGCACTAACAGAGAGTATTATTGAGAAAGTTGTGGAATGGATAAAGACTTTGATGTGCAGATGGCGCCCAACAAAGAGTTCTCTTTAGCTAACAGCAGGTTTTGTTGTGATGTTCTTAGCTCCAAGTTCAACTTGGGTTACCAAACAAAGCCTCGTCAAAACTCATGGTTTGAGATACTCATCGTGTTAGGACTGCTTTGCGTTCCAAAAGCCTCACCATGATACTGTGCCAAATCCCAGTTAATTATGAGATCGCCATCCCAAATAGCATGACCTTGGGAACTTGTGGAAAGTGGCTTTACCAATGTGAAATTATTCCCTCCGGCCAGGAAGATATTTTCTCTCAATCCAAAAAAGCCTGGATGCTATGCTGTTCTCACAAATTCAGTTCATGAGCAAACTATTGATGATCATTTTCATTTCTGCACCTCATTGGAAAGATTTATATTTGTGGCACTAAAGGTCCAGTCTGTTTTAAACATGATTTCATAGGCTGCATTCTTTGAAAGATTTAGCCCGCTTAGCCTACTTTTCCCACACAGTGGGACGATGAAATAATCGAGTATGATACACAGGGGGGGAAATGAGTTGACAGACTGAGATAGTTCTGGCCTGTTATTATGTGGGACAGTGTGAGTGCAGCCAAGTCAACAGGTGGTGTTAGATTAGTTGGTCCTGAAGCGAGAATAAGCAAGAGGAGAAAAAGAGCAGGGTAAATCTAACACTACCGCTGCCATCAGGGTTGAGAAACCAGAGCTCATTCACAGAGCCATCAAACAGCTGCTGCTACTTCCTCTCTGAAGCTTTACTGTCCTGCAAACCTTCATATCAGCTCTTCAGGTTCAGAACTTAAGTCAAAACCCTACGTTTATGACTTGTACTGTCTTTACAGTGTGTTTTAAAGTGTCTCATATTTCACATAAGAAATGGATGATTGCATTTATGTATTTGCTGGGTTACTAAATACAAAAAGAAACCAACAGTTCATTCATTAACAACAGCTAAAGCTAGTTTACACCATTTCCTTCCTCTTTCCTTTCCTAAGGTGTTGCTGTATCGCACTGTCAACTGTGTAGAGCACCTCAGAGCCCTGATCCCTCTGAGTTCCCTAGTGGGACGTAAAGCAGACGTCTTATGTGACACAGCAGCGCTTTCAAACAGTCTCTTTCTGTTATAAATAAACAGGCTGGGGCTGGCCGAGCCAGAGCTGCTCTTCTACATGGAGCTGCCACCTCGCCTGTCAGCTGTCGTCTGGGGGAACCGGAGCCCCCCCCATACCCGCCTCCCTACCGGTCATTCTCACAGATATGTTACCGGAAACACACAAGTCATTAATAGATCCTACAAATTACTCTCACACTGTTTATGTTGATGACATGCAGTTTGGGTTGTTTTTCCAGTTTATATCAGGCTTTTCTTTTAATTATTCAAGAATAGTTTTTAAGAAGAATGGAACTCTGAAGATGTTGTTTTTCTACAGTAAAAACAGTAAACTGAAATGTTGTCCTCGTAAAAGGGGCACTCGTTTTAAAGCTAAACCTCAAATCCAGTAAATTGGGCTTTCCTCAAACCATACAGGCATATTAAAACTAAACAGGTTCACTCCTGGCTGAAACAGTAAGCTGATAACTGTTTGTCCTTTAACAGGGTGCGTTTCCCAGCATTGGTGTGTATGTCTGCAGCCATCATGAAGTGTGTGTGCGTTTCTTAGCGCCTGCATGTGTCAATAAGGGGTTGGTTTGTGCTCTTGTCATTGTTTGTCGGGCCTTTCAGGTTGCACTAATAAACGAGCTGGGGCTGTGATTCTTGGTGGTCTGTTGACGTAGGGTCCTACTGGGGCCCCTGCTGGGGTGATAATTGAAAAGACAGCGCTTCTGAGGGTGTCAACTGGGCTGTCACACCCAGGGACATTTGAGAGGAATGTGGTCACGCTGTATTATCCCACCCTCAGTGAAAATGTAACTCAGTATAGGTTTTAAAAACACTTTCAGCTACCTGTAAAATAGTCCAGACGTTTCTGCTCAGCTAGAGAGAAAACTGTGCTTTGGCAATTTCAGGAAAACTCTTACTGTGTGTGTTTCTTCTTCTGTAAAGTTTGTGTAGTACCTTTCTCACTACTGCTTCTTACACACACTCCACGTCTGATTTTGATATCACTGAGGCTGAAAAAAGCCCATCAGAGATAGTGTTTCAGTACATGTTGGGGTGTCTTGTTTCACAGCTTCACTCTGCTCTCTGTCTGGGCATTTTGTCGCCAGGCTATGACCTTTGGCCTGAAGTACATTATAATGACTCAGTCCCAATTTGCAGAATGTGCTATTTTAAGCTATTTCAGTTAAGTTTAAAGATAAGACACCTAAAAACTATATTCATGGATGCACTGATTGCAAAATTTTTGGTTGATATCAATGTTTAAAACATCGTTTCAGCTGTTGGCTGGTACTTATAGTGACATTACTTTCTGCATCTTTTTCTCGATGTTATTCATCCCTATGCAACAAAGAAATATTCATTATGTAAATATAAAAGTAGTTTTTGCTTTAAAGTCTTTCAGTTATTCATCACCATACCTTTGAATGAACACAGATTAAAACATGCAAATTTATGAAAAAAACAAAACTATATTATAACGTGGCAAATATCTGCAACTACCATTGGTTAAAAGACATCTTATTTGCCATACTGATTAATATCAGCAAATGTTGACTGATCCTGGCTGATACATTGGTGCATCCTTATTACGATTTGTAACATTTCTGCATTGAACTGTGTTGTTATATAGTTTGTGGCTATACAATATAAAATGCTTCAACAATATAAAAGTTTGTCTGTGATTATATTTAGTATAGGTTAAAAGCCTGAATTATTTGGTCACCTGTCAGTGGCATCATAACAGACGTTAACTGAACATACTCATAGTGATTCAGAATGTATAATGACAATAATGCAGCAGTATTTGGCCATAGTTGATTTTGTTTTTGCACAGACTTTGTCACAAACTAATCCAGTAGAGATCTAATTTACATATATATTCCAATACTAATCTAGCTTTTACAATGTGCAAACAGTGACTTAGGCAAGCCACCAACCTAATGTGTATGGTAACACAATATTAATATTTAACTTATCTTTAGATAAGTTGGCTCAAATTAACTAACCCTTGAGCATTGCAGTAGCTAATGTTACATACAGCTAGAATCACATGATATGCCATCAATATAACGAAACATGAATTAAACTACCTTTTACCTCAACTATTAAGATGATTTCATCAGCTTTTGCTTGACATTGGTTGTTAAAAGAACATCTCCCATGATCTTGAACTACTTCACAATGTCATCAAACGATATCCTTAGATATTGTTTTGGCTGAGAGACCCCATACTAGTAGGTTTTTTAGTGCATCATGAAAATCATTTAGTGTCAGTCACCCCACCCCACCACCTGACTAGCATGCATACTAAAGTAAAGCTAATGCTTCTTTGGAAAATGCCCTTTTAATTAGGTGTGGATTCAAGTCACACTGCAACCTTTAAGCTTCTAGGTTTTGCAGGCACGCACAAGTGCACACTTATAGGGTAGGGATTCATTAGGTCACCTTTTTCTTTTCATCTCAGCTGAGTGAGGAAAAAAAAGCTCATCTGCAAATTGCTTTTTTTAAACTTTAATTGTAGCTTTGTCCACATCATCCTTCACCCTGTGTAGCTTTATCATGAGCACAAGTCTGTACAAGTTGCGTGCTTATTTTGACATGTCTCCCCAAACAGTGAGTGTTGGTGTAAACGGAGAGGATTGTGCAAGGTTGTGTGGCAGATGCTGAATAGCTGGAGGCACCACTTCTTTAAATCTGGTTGTACCTCACATGAAGAAAAGAAGCATATAGAAAAACACAACTTTTTTTGTTTTTAATCTGATCCTACATCTTTGTTGAAGTTGTTTGATCATGTCAAGGTGTGGAAGCAGGAATTTTCCACACACAGATAATTATTGAGCAACAGAACTAATCTCCATGTTAATGGTTTCACCTTTACTAATTAGCATATTATTAGAGATAATTGGTCAACACTGTAAAATATCCACTGCAGAGAACATGCATACTTAGCTCTGAACTATATGAAAAGCACATTGCACAGTCCAGGATGTACTGCATTCTGTCGTAACACCTTGCAATTTCAGATGTACCTGCACATCTGAAAAGGCATCATTCATGTAGAGAAAGTGTGGTCAGTGCCTTTTTCCAGCGGAAGACCAGGCTTTTTATAAAATGTATGGCACAACCACTGTGTGGGAGAGAGAAAGAATGACCTGGGGGAAGATGGTTGTGCAGGCACTCCAAGCATGTGTTCAGAAATGCGGACTTATCCCTCTCTTTTTATTCCCTGGGCCCCTTCCCTCCTCTCCAGAAGTCCTCTTTTTCCCAGAAAATCTGAAGTGTTTGTTACCCCCACAGTATTAGTGTATTAGTCATGGAACACTTGGAGAAGACAATCCATGCACATTGTCAAAGAGCGTTTGTGTGGTGACTGAAGAGCCTCCTTCCACTTCCTCTCTGTCCAGTCACTTTGGATTAAACCCTGTGGAAATGTCAAAGAGCTGCAGCGAGCAAGAAGTGCCTCACTCATCGGGTGCTTTGTGCAGCAAGAGTCCTGTCAGAGGTTTAGTGTGAAGAGTGGCAGTTTGACAAATCAACCTTTGCTCCAAGAAAGGGTTAAAAACACAGGAAACTCTTTCTCATACATATATAAACCTGATCCGTGGTTGTAATTTTGTTGTCAGAAACCTTGACATGTCTGTAGCCCTTGTATGTGCTGGTGTGTGGAAAAGGAACATTTCTCATGGGTTTATGCTTCTTCCACTTGGTCTTTCATCACATTTTCACAACACGAAGTCAAGCATGTCACAAATACTCATATATATTTGAAGATATCCTAATAATTCATGTTGTACAAACAATGATACATATCACTCTAGCAAAGTTTCTGTAAATTCAGTGAATAGAGTTATGTAAAATAACCACATTTTTGCTCAACAGATAAAATGTCCATATTCTTTTTTTCTCTTTTTATGTAGACCGTTATTCATTAAACATGTAACAAAAATGAAACACTCAACATATACATCACTTCTCAACTGTAACTGCAGACAAAGTTAGTGCCTCAGTAGTGATGACATTTGATGGTTTTACAGTCTGTTGTTCAGTGGCAGTATTTGCAAAGTATGGTCTACTGGTCCTTGTCAAACCTTTCATACCCAAACCACATCATGTGTTCAAAATTACAGGTTTGCGTTGCTTTCATGCAGATTCCCTGCTTGCACACGTGCCATATGCGGGAACAAAGCGACACCCAAATCATGAGTACGTCATATCACACAGCTCTAACTTACTGATGTATTTACTATGGGAAATGTAATCTAGTATCTTAAAATATAGAAATAGAAAGTTTGTAACATGGCATAGTTCTTCCATTTTTGTCATGGGAGCATAAGGCCAGTATCTGTATCTTTATATATCCACAAGCTTAGATGATTTACAAGACTTTAACATTATCAAGGTGCTGTAATAGACCTGATTTAGTGCAACCCTACTGAAACTCCAGTACCTACTCGCAGATAGTGCAGGTCAAGTAGAGGGAGTGCTATGGTTCTACAGCTCAGGCTTTGTTGGTGCCTGGTAGTGCTTGGAGGGCTCCTTCTTTTCAGTGCACTCTACCAAAAGGAAAGAGTATGTATGTGTCAAGCTTTCATCCACTTAATGCCCTCTCCAGTTTACATTCCATTCTTGTTTAGTGCTGTTCATGCTGCTACTTTAACTCCAAGCAGATATTGTTGAGGAGGGAGAAGGTAAAAAAGACAGGGAGGGCGTTTAGGGAGGGATGGAGGGTCAAGGAAGATGGGGATTTATCTTTTGAAGGTTTTCTGTTGGTGTTTGGACATCGCTTGCTCAAAAGGTCACGAATCATTGCTGTGAATAAGCTGAATGTTAGAAGCAATATGGTGTGATGCCTTTTTTGTGTTTTATCTTTCTACATTTATACATTGCTCAGCTTGGTGGCAACTACTGGGACAAAAGCAGATTTTTTTTTTTTTTAAAGACAAGGCTATATTCCTGTCAGTGAGACTCCAATCTGGTGTGAGCTTGGTCCAAATTTTTAGTTTCTGTAACACATTGGCTATGCCTTAAACTACTTTCTCACAGACTGTCCTGCAGCTGCATCAGTGGGTTTATTAGCCGAGTGGGCGAGTCGAGTTCCTTGTAGAATTCTTCTCACGCTGCCTCTGACAGGCTTTGGCTATCACAAAGATGTAACCAGGATGGGAATGCTGCAGTGTACGTGTACATTTCTGCATGCTTTTGTAACCTGTTGCATTCTACCTTTCCAAGCTTTTATGCACACGACATACCATATTTTAAACGTATTTATAATAAATTTGGCATCATCAAATTTCTAGAGAGCTGCCTTCTCAAAACATGTAATGAATACCGGCAAATGAGAAATGTGGACCTGACAAGATCATTCATGCTGTAATTTAGTTGCATTGTAGGCCCATTTGTAAATGTGCTTTTGTTCTGCCTTACAGGAAAGCCATTACATTTGAGATTCTTGTATCTAAGATTCTAAGATGTCAGAAAGTTGGAGAGATGGGAATAGTCAGAAACCAATATGTAATATCACTCATATCCTTAACAAAAGCTATGAATGCTTTTTACTTATCCTCTGGGTTTGATTTCCTGACAAAGTCACATGCTTAAACTGTTACCTGAAGCTGAAATCTCAAACAACAGTGTTAATTTTGATGGAGTCAAAATGTCAAACAGTTTTCAGGTACCTGCAAATAGATTTTCACACTATACTTAAAAGGACATTAACTATTTGATAGGTAGGATGTAATTCTAAAACCTTGCTGCATGGTATAGTTTCACAACAGAATACAGTATTTAGGCAGTAAGAACCAACCATAAGAGACCATTAAAGATCTTGCTTACATTAGATGGCCTACAAAATTCTGGTAGCTAATAAAGAACAGATTATGGACACATTTGTTCATTATTTGCTGTCTTTTAAACAAAACCTGTTGTGAATTGGGCAGATTTGAATGCTTGCAATCAGTCTCTCATCCAACTGGCAAAACAAAAAGGCCTGCAAATCTGTTTAGCTGTTAATGTCTGGTGAGTGTGAAATTAAATAAATTGGTTTGCTCTTTAAGGAGCCAGTGTTTGTTTGGATTTGGAAATGACAGCAGGTCTCCAGCTGCAAGATTCAATGACAACTGACAGTAGTACCGTTTTGAAAGGGTTTTGGCTTGGTTATTTCAGTCCCAACAGTATTTTTCCAAAATGTCTATCCTGTTCTCATTGTTTATCATTTGTTCATGGACCAAAATGCAGTTGTTTCCCCTGCTGCTGGCAAACA
Source organism: Apogonichthyoides opercularis (assembly GCA_029814545.1). Lineage (NCBI taxonomy): Eukaryota > Metazoa > Chordata > Actinopteri > Kurtiformes > Apogonidae > Apogonichthyoides > Apogonichthyoides opercularis. The sequence continues at coordinate 8,438,877 of JAPTGW010000026.1, forward strand.
ACAGCTGGGCAAACCTGATGCCTTTACTTAGACTTCTGTGTAGGGTCACCTGCCTTTTTCTGGGGCTGCTTCTGCCTGGTCTTGCAAGACAAACAGAATGCATTGTATGAGCAGAGTAATTCATAAGTAAACATTGGAATTCCTTTTGGCTGGAATGTGTGTGCTTGTCCGTGTGTTATATTTATGTGTGCATGTGCCTCCCTGCAAACCTTTCAACCATTTACCTGGTTGCCATATGTCATCTCTGGAAATTGCAGGACGTTGCTCGAGCAAGAAAACTCCTGAGGCCTCTGGTATCCTCTGAGTTGGGCGTAGTTTAAAGAATTACAGAGTCGAGACCTTTATCTCGAGGGAGAGATAACTTTAACACAGCAGACATGTCTCAACTGCAGGACTGAGAGCAAAGGTTATACTCAAACTAGACTAAATGCAGTAGCTTTGTGAGAAAGCAAGTTCATAGGTAGTTCCTAACTACGCTTTTCCAAACCCAGTCTGACAGTTTCAAATAGGTGTAGTTTGGCATGTTAGCTTTGAGATCAGGTGCAAATATGTGCAAGTTTCAGCCCAGATGACACTCAGCATGTCCAGAGGATACCCCATCCCAAGGGAGTGGGAGGCAGGAGATGATCACACCAATGGTTGGCTGGTCGGCACAGTTGAAAAGAATTTGGTTAGTCAGCACTTTCCTTTTGAAAATGGCCCGGGATTGTTTTTGTAAGGGTGTTCAGTCAGGGGAGAGAGGATTTGGGGGATAGATCTAGTTATTTATTAGCTAGAGCCATTTAAATGGGAAAACTACCACGACAATGTTAGGTGGAAATAGGAACTGGCGGGCCATGCCAACCACAAATGCCAGGGGTGGCATCATGCCAGTGTCATATCTAAACCTATACTCAAGAGTTTGGCCACCCTGGATGCTGCCATAGTGAGAGCACAGAGTATAAACCTACTCTGTGCTCCACTTGGGCTAGCACAATGGACTTTATCAAGATGATCAGATATGAGAGCAGTGGCTAAGCCTTCAGTATGCTCATTGACAGTGGATATAACTGCAAGGAGACACAGTTTTATCTCTTTACTCATATGATTTGAAGTGTTTAAGAAAGCAGATGAGAAATGTTCTAGAGAGAGATGTTCCATATTAGTAGCGATTGTTGCCAATTAATGCAGCATTACTCCTGTTACTACATGCTAAATGCTACCTTACTTTACATGTTCCAGCCAAAGACTTTGACTTTAAAATGAGTACCCGAACAATACTTAGTTTTGTTTGAGAAAGTGACTTTAACAGCATCAAATTTGATGTCTCTAGTTTAGGTTTATCTCAACATGGTTTGGCTTATGTTACTTGGTGTACATGCTTAGCTCTTAGTTAGGACTCAAATTTAAGATCGATTTGATTTTAGACTGTAAAATGTGTCTTCATTGAATGCAAATGGAGGTATCAAAATTCTAGAGTGGATTTGTCCTGGAGGTTTTGATACTTCCTGCTATATAAGCATTTCGGCCTGCACCAAAGAAAACGCTAGGGTGTTTGACTTTTAAGATGAATGAAATTTTACCTTAGTGTATCCTGCAGCTATGCACAGCATTTAGTGACACTCCCATCGTTCCGTTCCACCCCTTGCTATTGTTCCATTCATATAACATGTTGAATGACATGATGATCACAGTCTGGTTTTGACACAATGTGTTCTCGGGGGTGCTTCATTTGCAGTGTTTTTACTGCCGCTCCAGGTAACATAATGTTTCCGTGATCGACTCCTTCTTGATTGCAGAGTGGGGAGCCAGTCATAAAGGACTAGCTGTGGTATGTCAGGTGCTTTCACCCCGAGGGGACAGAGTTTAAGGCATAGTTAAACAGATTTGTGTCATTCTAGTCATTCTGACCTCAAACTCAGCTGCTTTCACTGGCTGTCAGAGAGTTTGTGTGTGTGTTTGTGTGTGCACTGATATGTAGGTCATTGTGGTCAGCTGTGAATTTGTAGGCAACTCCCTTTATTAAGATTAGATATCTATTTAACAAAAAATAATAATAGTTTCTTAGGACATTTCATTACATAAAAGAATTATAAAACTATTCTATAAACTAGTCTTGTATCAGTACTTTTCATTGTGGTATCATGAACTTTTATTTGCATGCAAACTGTTAAGAGGGCCTGTAAAGGATAATAAATGGCAAAGGTAAACATATCACAAAGCCTTGTTTCCCGTTCCAGCTTTGTTTTCCTCCACCCTTCCAGGGTTCATGTAGCCATGGGTGTTATGCTGTGCTGCAGAGACTTCAACCCCTATAAATCTGTGTTTGCTGCAGGTGACTCAGGCCTCCAAGGTGTGGGGAGAGGTCCCTTTGCCAGAAGATTTGGAGGCAGAGAAAAGTATCCAGGCGTCTCAGAGTTTACTGGATGATGATGAAGACTTTGCTGCTGACGCTTCGGGAGGTGGGCTTGATTCAGACCAGAGTGACCACAAACCACAGCAACAGCTGCCCTTAATTCTTGGAAATGATGTTTGTCATTATGCATTCCTCAAATAATCAACCCGTCCCCAAACTGAATAGTAGGGGAGGAAAAGTGAAAGATGTCCATGCTGTTTTACACCATCAAGTTTTAAACCCTATTAATGCATGGTTTGCTTTAAAGTACATTCTATCAAACTTTAAAACTATGTCGAAGTTTAGCTATCTCTCTTTTTCTGTCTTTAGTTTACTTTTTATTCCTTTTTTAACACTTTTAACTCATTCATTTATCCGTTAATTTAAACACACTTGGGGAAGTTTTGACTTTTAAAACAGTTGCCTTTTGAGATGAATTGAGAAAAATAATCATCTTTGTTAAAGACAGTTTAGAGACAGTTGGATCCCAGTTTAGCTTTATGATGCAGCTGAATTTCTCTCAAAATCCCAGTTCTGCATGGGAACCATTAAGAAGTTGAACAGGAAGATTGAACCAACTGTCAAATATGGAAATAAGACAGGAAAGAAACACAGCTGGACCACCAATGCTCCAAGAGATTTTATGCTCCAATGCCCCTGAGATTTTGCTTTAATAAGAGAAATTTGAGTTTCTCTGCCAAGTCATGATTAGAAGACTGAAACTAAACTAAAACTAAAATTGTAGATAGCTCAGTGGAAGGTTTGGTCAAAGAATTAAGGCTAACAAAATGCCCCTTCCCCCCCTTTTTTTAAAATTTGCTTTTGGTCATGACCGCATGACCTAGCAGCTTATTTTGTTAGATTTTGTAATTTATTTATTTGGTTTTCACTAATCTACATCCATATAAATGGATATATCACTGTATGAAATGTATTATCTGCACTGACTCAACTCATATTTGCAATCCATTAATTTGTCCTGTTTGTAGCATAAGAATTAATGAAATGGCATCCAAAAATCTACCCTTTGCCCAGTAAAACTATGATTAGTGATGGGTGTTTGTCCAAGCACCAGCATTCCATCTCTTCTTCGGCACATTTTTGGAAGCAACACACATTTTGGGTCATAACTCAAGATTTCACATGATGCGAGATTAGTGGATGCATTTGATTAATCTTGTGGTTTTTGTTCATTTAGGGCAGCCAAGCATCTCCATCTTGTTTAAACCATGTTTCATCTGCTAATTGGGTTTTCATTTTTATTTGTGTAACAGAACTCTACTTAATTTTAAAATCGGATTTAATCATTGTAATCCTAGCTTTGTTTTGCTAGATTAGATTTTGATTAGAATAATTAAATTAAGCTTTGTCGGTGCAAACCAGCCTTAGATGTTTGTATGACAATCCTCAGTCCTGATGTTTGTTCTGAGCACTAACTTAGAGGATTCACTTTTTAATCCAAGTTAAATCTTCAGAATATCTGACATAGATGGTGCTAGCAGTGAGTTCATTAGCTAACAGCTTCTCTGCATATTTTATATAATTTCACAGGTAAACACAGACTTTTTTTTTGCCTTGATGCCTGCACACTGACCACATGCCCATACTTCTGTTTCTGTGTTCAAAGATCTGCCTAGTGGGGAGGATGATGGAAGCGCGCCGTGGCCTCCAGCAGTCTCAAGTAAGTCATGAAAAAAAAGTCTAGTGAATCTTACACTTCTCTTTGACAGATTGTGTTTATGTGTAGATCAGTCATCCCTCTAAACCTCCTCCATCTGCGACGTTGACTTAAGTGGCTGCATGCAGTGTGTGTACTGTATGTGTGTCTGTGCACGACGCCTGTCTTCAGCTGAATGATGATGCCTTCACATCCTGTTACACCCTCTTTGTTCTCGCCAGAGTCTGGACATAACATAGAGCTTCAGCTTTGTCTTATGGACGTAAACATCTCCTCTTCCTTTTTGTCCTTTTAACCAATGGCGGTGGTGACAGCACAATCAAATACACCAATGCCAAACGAACAATAAAAGCTGCAGCTTTTTTAGCCCCCGTAGTTCTATTAACGTCAGAGTATCCAGGGGAGAGATCGCTTGAATAATTTGTTGAGTAATGAATGATGCTCTAACTCTTAATTTCCACCTGTGGTTTTCTTGGCTTTGTGTGTGTGTGTGTGTGTGTGTGTGTGCTTACTAGTTTGGAAAATTCCCTACATTACTGTCATCATAATTGCTCTCATTTTACAGGCAATTAATTTACAAAAGAAGTAAAAATGTCCTGACACATGAGGTAATTTCCTGCCTTAGTAATGACAAAGGTGACATCTCGAGATCAGACACCGACACGTTCAAGTTTGTGGAGGTGATAACGTCATGGCAGAATGATTGTTTTGGTAGCAGCATTGAGAGGTGACATCAGAGCTGGGGCATATAGCATGTGCCTCTCAGACACAGAAATAGCCCTGCTTTGAAGCCATGGCTAAGTTTGGGTAGTTAAAGGAGGCAGAGGAGCTTTTAACACCATTGACATTAATATTGGTATTGTTGACACCATGTGACCGATTGAAACAGTAAGACTTAGATGGAATTTAAGTTCGTTTTAAGCACTGCACTAAATGATAAAGGCCGATTTATTATATTCTTGAGTTCGTGTCCTTTTAGTTGTAACTCTACTCTTAACCTCCTTCAGCAAAGTTGAGGTTATTTTGAAGTTTATCCTGGTGGGAATGCTTGTAATGCTTAATGCTTTAAATGTGCAACAAAGCAGGATATGAAAGTCAAAGAATAAATAGCCAGTTTGTTTTGTATTGACCCAACACGGTGGGAAAATATTTTCTGTGACACTGGTCTACGAATAGTCTCTATTGCTTTCGTTTATTGCTCCAGTTACCATAAATTTCCTGGCTTTTGTAGCCACGTAAAGGTCAGTGTTGCTTTAATGTGAACATTAAATAAGAGGCTGGGATTATGTAGTATTTTCTTCAATATATTATCCTATTGTAAAGGTGGCTTGACATTTGCATTCAGAGTTTACCGCTGTGATTGGAGCATAGTGCCTATTTCCATATATAGAGCAGAGCCTGACACCAATGGGAAGGAAATTCGGTTTCCTTTGTTGAATGCGGAATATTTTGCTGAGTGTCTCTGTCCTGTTGAACTGTTCATGCGAGCCTCGGCCTTCCTTCCCTCTCCACTATAAAATGAGAAACGAAGGTGCCACTGTTGCCCCTATTATGTCTCATATCCTGTTGTCCAATTGTTAGGGAATTCCCTGTGTCTTGGACTTGTACATTTAAGCTGTAAAAAAACCCCAAAAACATCTGGAGTCTGAACTGTGAGACTATTTTGAGCTTTCTTTGCCCATTGTTGCTGTATTGTTCCCTCTAATCGTGGTCTGCAATCTTGTCCAAAAATATGAACCATGTATCCCATGTCCTCCCAACCTCTTGTCTTGACCTCCGTACTCAGAGCCCCAAGGAGATTTCTGGGAGACAAAATCTGACCTATCACATCCATGAGAGCTTCTGCTTGTTTCATAACCTCCATTTACAGACATTCCTACTGCACCAAGGATATTAACCAGTTTGTTTAGAAACTGTAAAGACAAAGATACCGCATGCACTTAGTCATGTAGTAGTCATTTAGAGAGCAGCTGCAGACTTTTCAACAGCTAACTTTGGGTCAAAAGTTTGAGAATTTGTATCTACAGATTGCCTTATCTGTTGGACGTTCATTTAAATGTTTAACTCTCACAGACTGCATATGTTTCAAGAGCCTGTCTTAGACTGAATGTTTAAAATACAATCATTATGTAATTTAATTAATTGTTTCTCTTGCAGCCACATTTAAGTAATTTTAGGCATACATTTCATAAACAACCTCTAATGTACTTGATTTTAGATGAAACCTGTAGCCATTTCTCACTTGATTCAAGCAGAGGGGTATATCCTGTGTTTAGTCTCAGGGCCGTTTTTTTTTAACTACATGTCCGGACTGTCCTTGATACACAGCAAAAGAT
>JAPTGW010000026.1:8445274-8455562 GCA_029814545.1 Apogonichthyoides opercularis
ACAGCAAAAGCTGCCTGTCAGACAGGTTGCTGTGTTCTTGCACAGGCAGTTTTACTTCTAGCAACATCGGTATGTTCCGGGTGTTCAAATAACACTTCAGATTGTGTTATCTTCAGTAAAAAAACACGTGTTTGTAACGTAACAGTACACCAGCTTAATGTCAGGCTGTCATCTCGGTCAGGATGCTCAGATGGTCCGTGGACAGCCTAAGGCCAGGCCACCCACCCAGTATCTCTGCTGTTTTCACAGTCAGTTTATTAGATGTTAGTGGTACTGCTTCTGTGTGTGTTTTAGTTTGAGTGTCACATAGAAGGAGCCTCTCGCATAAGTTGCACAGAGGGACAAGTGATGGCAGCTGCAGCTATTTTGGTGGGCTCTTTGTTGTTCCACTGCTGGAGGCCCTCAAGGTGGTCAAACTCCAACTCAAGAGTCCAATATTACAAAAACACTTGCATCACAATATAATTAGGTGGCAGGCTCCCATCTGTGAACACTGCTGTTGTAGAAGTAGAATAAGAACTTTACTAAGAACCTTCATCTGAGCTGTTAAAGGACGTAAGGATGTAACTTGTCAGATTATTTTGCTAGCCATTAATAAAAGTTTGTGGCCTTTATTCACAAAGACTCAATTGTCACTGTGACTGTTCATAATGCTCTTTGGGTGGGCATTTTTCTGAAACGCTACTTCGGTCTTAGTCACTGGCTTGAGCCTTATTACCTAGCCCCATGATGCTCCACTCTGTTGTATCAATAACAAATGTGTTGCCTTGGAGAACTGGCTTGTGCCATTCCTCTTTAGGAAAGAGATGTTGAGGCTTTTCATTGAAAGAGAGAGTGTGCAGCTGTTTGGATTTTTCTTTTTTTCTTCAGGGCAGTGTCAAGGACAGGGTTGTAACTTATCTATCTGTTTATTTTCATGACCTTTATGATAATCTATACTCTTACAGGAGAGTGCCCCTAAAAAAAAAAAAAAGACAAATAAATGATTAATGCTGTTACAAAACAAATGCTGAATTGGAAGTTGTGATTTTTGGCTGCGATTTCAATTGTCCTGTAGTTTTCCCAGATCAGAGTGATTATTTGGACAAAGCTGCACGGTGGCTTCCTGATTTAACACAAGGGAGTGTCCATATTAAATGATCTCTCCACTGGGATCTGTTAAGAGATTTCTTCACATCAAGTAAAACTGTAGTCTTCTATTTGTGACTTATCACTCACAGATTATCTGTCTTTTCATCTAGTTCCTGTCTGTTCATACAGTGATGGCTTTGTTTCAGGGATCACAGCCTGGTCTGCATGCGAAAGACTCAGGAGTGATAATAAAGGAGTAACCCCTTCTGTCTGGCTCTTGCTCCCATTGACAAAGATCACAACATATCTGCGGTCTTTGAAGTAGCGGATGCTTCATTAGCTTTAATTAGTTTGGGTCACTATTCTTGAGGGAGACCTCTGATGGTTGGGTAGGGCAAGTTTTCTTTCAGCTGTTTCCTGGCTCAGATGTTGTAAACTTTAAATGGTGCTTTTTACTCAGAATCTCTTGCCTAGGGTGTATTCATTTCTATAGCCACATTAAATGCTCTTCACCTGACTGTACTGACACATTCAGTCTATCATTAAATAACTATATTTCTTTACAGACCTGTCCTCCGTAGAACATGCCACAGTTATAGCTGTTGGAGTATCAGAAGCCATATGTTTTTTGTAGATGCAGCTGTAAAACAGCTGGATCCAGCATACTCACTTGATTATGAAGGAGCTGTTGTTTACTACTGTCTGTCGAAGTTTATGGAGCGGACTCTCACAGAATCTGGATCGGAACATTGGATTCCACAGAATAGTTTTGCTCAATAAAAGAAAAATCACACCATTTGTAATCATGATTTATTTATAAAACATGTTGTTCATTTTTTATTAAAGGGCCGTGACAGAAAATGTGCACGACTTTTAAAACCCACCCAAGGTTCAGAACTGTCAAGAAACCTCCTCAGTTGACATTTCAGAACATGTCCCTCAGCAAAACTGCATCCAAAGCAGTGGAAGAATGAATGACTCACCACAAAACAGAACGTGGTCATTGTTGCCTGTGCCAATGTGGAGGGTTTAACGTTTGGTAAGAAAACTGGTTTAATGCCACTCCGTTCTTTCCATTTAGGAGAAAAAACAGGAAGCAGCTCCTCCCTGCATCACTGCCCAGCCCCAGGGTGGATGTGTGTGTGTGTCAGACAGAAGAGATGCAAAGAGCAGCGCGTGGATGTGTGTGTTTGGTTCATGGGATATCCTTTGTTGAACTAAAGAGGAGTCAGTTCTAAGAGATGCCCCCTGACCCTTTTCTCCTTGACACTGTCATGCAAGCGGACGTGCGTATTTGCAGACAGACAGCGGCTGAGCTCATTAGTGACTGAGCACGCCACAGGCTCCCAGCATCCTTTGTCTCATTAAGAACACGTATCCACAACACAGGGCTGGTTTTGATTAGTGGGTCAGTTGACAGTACTGACACAGAATTCATATTAACATGTCTAGTTTCATAAATAATGGCAATGACAACATTACTTTTATTTGTTCGATGATTTTTTATGTTTATCTCATCTGTTTTTTCTGTTTTTGGTTTGTTTTTTTTGTTTTTTTCAATGCTATATCCCTTGAGAGTATTTTCATTCTGACCAGTTTGGAGACTTTTCCTGATTTTTACACCTGTTTCTGTTAAGAAAGTTCTTGTAGCACTCTTTCTGATTGTCACTTTCTATTTTCTCTCCATGCTTCCAATCATTTCCTGTCTAACGTTCCTGAAACTGTAACCCCTCTGCACTTGCCTGCCTAACTTGGTCCTTCTTCCCGGTCTTTGTGTCGCTTTTTTGTTTGATCCTTGACCTTTGGCTTCTTTTTGTGCCCTGTCGACCTCTGCGTTACGTCTCACCCCTCTGTCTCTCGCTCCTTGCCTCCCATTGCTTGCAATAGCACCGTGGTTGGACTCTTCACATATGGGGAGCATACAGAGCCCAAATGAACAAAGCTACAGTAAGTCCTACAGCACTTTTTTCTCTTTTTATGCAGCGGTTTCTCTCCTCTCTTGTCTTTGGCACACTCTCCTGTCACCTGCTCCGCTCAGTTATGCACTCTTATTTCCAAAAGCGCTCTCAGATAACATTCCAAGGAGGAATCAGCTTGGGCATGTGGTGCCTGAGTCCAGCTGAACTGTTTTTCCAAGTGCAGGCATTTCCCTAGTGTTTTCTGATCATGGTGGAAAATGATGAGACTGTTCCATCGAGTAATACAGCTCATCTCATTCAAGTGACAACACTTGCAGTTCACTGTTGAAAACATCTTTCTGGAGAGATCTTGGAATTGTATCTCTTTGTGGACAGCCAGCACAAAAGTGTTCTCCACAGTCTAATTTAATTAAGTGTTATTTGCGATGTCAACCTCTTACAGATGTCTCTTTTCAAATATATGAACCAGCTGTTTCACAAAATCACTAGAACATGAGTGAAGAAGTATTACACAGTGGAGTTTTTTTAGTCACACTACAAGCTGTGGGAGAACACAGCAGGACTAGCTGAGTTTTTCTGTGTTGTTTGGCTGGTAACCAAAAAAAGGGTTAAGTAGCAGGGGTCAGTTCTACAAGCATCAAGTTGAGAGAAAGCCTTGAGGCCGTAAGGAACATATATAAGAAAAGAAATGAGAAGAAACAAATGGAGAGAATCCAGTGTGTTTATTAAAGGATTTTGATGGGATCACTGGTGCACTGTGGTTTGGACATGTTCTTATTCAGTAGGTTCTGACTCTCCCCCTGTCTCTCCCAGCAGCTCGGGTGGTGTTGGGTCGATGCTGTGGGCTGCCTTGGGGGTTGAAGGTCAAGCCCAATGCGGCTGGGCTTTAAAGGCCATGCTGGGCTCACTGCTCAATCAAGTCTTTGTCTTCTGCATAGGCCTCTATGTGTTCAGCAGGGGCCCGTTGCACAAAGCCGCCACAGTTCTGCTCAACAGCTTTAATAGCTAAATAAGTTTGTGAATTAAGAGTGTAGAATGAATTAATAGAAAGGAATTTTTCCGGATTGCTTTTTTTTTTTTCATCCCACCCGTCATGCCTGCGCCCTGCTAGTTTCACCCATGATGGCGGCAATGTTTGACAAGGGGATTCCCCCCTCCACTGGAAACAGTGAATGATGTACAAGAGAATAGGGTTTTGGGAAAAAGAGCCGCTTGTTAGCAGTGGAGCATAACCCAGCAGTCTCATCAAAGGAGCTCAGGCGGCGGTCGTCCTACACTTGCCAGGCCGTAACGTCAAAGCGGCGAGCTCAGAGAGAGTTGGGGCTGCGAGCTGGTGCTGACCTGGCGGCGAATGCCCACTCAGCTGATTAGATTATATGCGGGTCAAATAAAGCGCTTTGAAGAGTATCTTTGATGTTGCTTGTCTTTTGGTTCCACTTTCAGGGCTAACAATTATTTCTATAAGTCTGACACTAAAAGCCTGCACTCATGCACCCTGCTAGGTTGGGCCAAAGCCTGCAGTTCTGTTGTTACATGTTCGCCACACTGTGTTTTCATAGGCACTGCTCAGTTTACTTTGTCATAAATGAGGCTTTTCCTTAGCAGGAGCAGGACGCCTCATAGTGCCAATGCAGTGTGTGAGAAAAGGGATTATAACTCTGTTTTAAGACGACAGCTGTTTACCAGCCAAAACTCAAGCAGTGGAGCATAAGGCAGCATGGTTCCCCACAGATTGACAATCCAGTGCATACACAGGCTGTGTCAGACACAAAATCTTTCAACTTTTAATTAACTAGCTCCATGTTAGCATGAAAAATGACTGCTGTCACTGCCCACATGTGTACTAAAATGGAATTATCCAAGGACAAGGGAAAGGAAAGAAACCATATAAACCAAGAGTGTGTGTATAATAGCCTTTGTACATTCTGTTCGAAGTGGATGTGTTTGTGTGCTTTTATTTTGGACATATTTGGTGTGTTTGTAACCAGAGATTCAGCAGATGCCTACTTAGAACATGACTCCTTGCTTTTTGGCAGGCAAGTAGCATCTTACTGCAAGAAACAGTACAAATATTGACTTCCTCCCTAAACCCACACTGCCCGTCTGAAATCAGCGGCTGGCAGGCCCATCCTAACAAAGTACTGGCAGGAGGGGGAGAAAGGGGCACCCAGTGGGCCTGTGCTATTTAAAGTTTCAGTGGTTAAGCATGTGACTGTGGAATCATAATTATACAACTGACATTATTGATAATAATCAGTTACTCAAGTAACACATCAAGATATTTTACACATGTAGTTACATGTTGGCAATGATGTGACAAAAATTTATTATTATTATTATTATTATTATTATTATTATTATTATTATAAGGCCAAGACTTAAATGCACAATTAAGAGCCTTCATAAGAGAAACGCATCGGTGTAGGGGTGGGCGATATGGCAAAAATATCGTGTCACAATTTTTAAAGTATAAAATCACGATCTCAATTTTATCACGATTCTTTACATTGATCTTTGAGACTAATTTGCATATCTTTTGCCGGGTTAAAAGCTACTGTTTCCATCACCTCTTTGCACCATCTGCTACTCTTCTCATAAAAAGTGCCTTTACTAAATGCTTGCGTTAAAGTTGCTTGCTTTTGTTTAACACTAACTGTTCCCTCTGGCTGTGGTGTGGCCAGTCTTCTACACACGTCCATTAAAAGTGGTGTGCATATTTACGTGAGTCATGATATCACGTTGCCAAGTGATTGAACAGGTTCGTAGTATTGCCATTCGACGTACAAACCGTATCTGTGCAAATTTTGCAAATTACTGTTGTTTGCGCTTTGTCGTTTGAGGAAAAGACAAACCAATTCCATACGATGGAAATGGAGGGGTTTTTTTTAGGAAGCAGCTTGCCTGTTTAGCTGTTAGCCTTGACTTCTGCTACACAATGTGAAATCCAAGTAACATGGACGACGTGAATCAATGTGATGTGTTTGTGCGTCAGCATGTAACTACATCCAGAGCCATTGAATACTCTGTGGCTCTGACTACATCATATTATAGACGATTCCACAATCTCTCTGCTTTGTCAGGTCGTTAATATGTTCTAATCCTTCACAATCTAATATCATATCACACAACCCTACATAAGTGTTTAGAAGGATACTTAAATGTATTTCACCATAGACTGTTGAATACACATGCTTGACTGTAATGCATCACATACTGACTCACAGCAGGAAATGCATTTAAAAAACTGAATCACTTAACTGCTTTCTTACTTTGTGGTTGTTGTTTGCAACCTTGAATGTATATTAACATCAGAGAGATGAAAGTGTACGGAAACAAAAAAAAGCCTGTAAAAAACAAAAAAATACATCAAGGCCCAGTTTTCTTGGCCCTTTATTTTCCACAGCATCGACTGAGAGTGAAACTCAGTAAACAAAGATGAAAATAAAACTTTTACAGTTCCACAGTCAAACATTTCGTTCTCACTCAGTTGCTGAAGTGCAGCTGTCTTGAAATAAAAATGGCTACAGAAAAGGCAGTTTCTACTTTCTCTGTTTTCCTATAGTCATCAGGTAGAAAGAATTTATATATAGCATAAATAATGGCAAAGGAAATGTACTCCAACTCCATTACCCATTGCTGATATTATCCTCTGTGCTGTGTATTGACAGGTAGACTTTGACTTTTCAACCTACTATGGTGAAGAGACTCTAATGTGCTTTGTTTTAAATTAGGGGCTCATAGGAGTTTAGTGATGCCTTTTACATTTTCATTTGAACAAAGCAAACTTGTACAGTGTATTCCATTTAAGGGGGTTCTATGTAATATTGACAGACCACTCCAGACTATTAACAGCAGTGAGGAGCTGCAAACCACAGCACTCTTAGAACTACCAAAATCAATAATGAATCAAGTCCTATGTATTCACAGACTGTATCACTCACTAAATAAAGTATACAGCTCATTGTTTACACATGTCTGTTTTTAATCTGTATTACCTTCATGTGCTGCATCAGCTGATAGTTTACATTATAGCGCCGTTAGATTATCTTTGTGTTTAGAAAGAATCACTTTAATTTTCTGTGTGCTTTTTGTCAGTAGTTTCACTAAAGATCTGAGCTGTGGATCAACAAACGGCAACTTAACAAATATAATGACATCACGTAGTAACTTTAGAGCTTAATTATCCTCATAAGCAAATCCACCTATGTAGAAGAAACGCTGTGATTTCAGTATCAAGCTCTTCATTTGGTCATGTCCAGTGGTGAAAACAACAGTGCTTCTAGCTTTTATCACTTTGTCACTTTTTTGTCTCTAAAAGTTGTTTCTTAGTGGTTCTCATCCCATCCCATCATTTTCTGAGACCTTTGTCAAAGGCTCTGTAGTGTTTGTAAGTAAGCAACCTATTGATTTAAAAATCGTAACTATAACTAAATCATCATACTTATATTTTCTCATATTTTCATAATATAAATGCATGTATTCTGTTCTCCAGCACTGACCCTGAGAAATGTTGACTACAGTTGAAAAATGTATTAAAGACGATAAATCTTAGAGTAGGTCTGGGGTGACAGTAAGTGTTTAAGAATTAAAAGAACTGTGGGAACTGTCCAAATTTTTAAAATATATTTATTTGGATACCATTTAATTATGTACTAATAACTGATTTTATGTGACTGTGTGTACAATACCAGAGTGTTAAAATAAGTCAGCATGACAAGTCTGACAAAATTATTGCTCATTTTAACTTACTTTCCTGGCACATGAGGAGAATTCTTTGTAAATGGAGCAGTTGTAAATGATTGAAAAGGTTAAAAAAGAGGAGAATTGGCCTGTCAAGAAACAAAAAGAAACATAACTTTTTTCCACCCCTGCAGTTCTTCACAATGATTAGAGGGTAAGGCCTACCACTGTGTAGCAGTTTTCGGGATCGGTGCAGCCTTCAAGGACACCTTTAGCAGAGACACATGACACTGTGGATGTACTCCCAGCCTCCAGGTTTCTGAAAACAAATCAGTCTGGCCTGTACTGTCACACCAAAGCAGCAGCAGAGAACTTACTGCAGCTTCTGTTTGACTTATGTCGTAATGTGGACGTACCTTATGCTCAGCCAGCTGACCTAAATGTTAAATGACCTGCCACACCAAGCGAACATAGCCCCTCTGTACGCCATTGATATAATCCCATCTACTGCCTGCCTGATGTGTTTGACTTGGTACATGTGGAGGGAATATCGAGGCCCCCTTCCAGAGTCACTCACAGAGGATTTTTTTCATTTTCCTCTCCAGCCACTGGCATAGTTGTGAGGCGGACTAAAACTACCCCTTACATCCCAACCCTCTGATATCACCAGCATTCACTCAAGAGATCTGGAGCCAAATCATGGCCGTGCTATTTCAGCTGATGTACATGACCAGTGTATATAGACATTTATTACAGGACTGACTGTGTACTCGTCTTGGGTGTGTGTCTCCGTGCTGCAGACGGCGAGGAAAACACGCCTCGGTTCTTTAATTTCACAGTGATATTTGCATATGTGGGGGAAGAGCATGCCTCTGTCAGTGTATGTTGCTTGTTAAGGCCAACGTGTGGTGCAACACTGCAGTTGTCGGTTTTAGTACAGACCAGACCACAATTGAGATATGGAAATAGATGCCATAATTTGTATGTGGCTTTCATTTAAGCCACAGTAATGCTGTGCAGCTTTGCTTTCAGAAACATTTAACCAAAGGCTTTCCTAAAGCTAATAATTCCCCAAACAGTACCCTGTATTGTCTTTAATAGACATCACCACTTAATCTTGAGTCTACAACAGATGGACATTAATACTGAGCCTGTGGTCTTCATCTGTTATTGTGCGGTGTAGCTGACAGAATCTCCTCTCCTCTCTGTGTTTGAAGTATATTACAGAGCTCTCGTCAACTTCACGGATTCCCTCGTCTACACCCCCGATTTCGAGAACATCTTCTCTCCTGCCTTCATTGAAGTCTCTGACGCAGTGGTTGACACAGTAAGTCCCTTTTCAGAACTGTCAGCACAAAGTCTTCTTAATAGTGGTCATCTAAAGTACACTAAAGCTGTTACTACCTTATAAGGTTCATGCTTGTGATTTATATCTTCGCTTATTTTAGTATGTGTGACCTCATGTCTCAAAATAAGAGCCAGGCTTGTTCAATCCAACTTAACCAAGTCTGGTTTTGCTTCCACAGCTTGAGTCAGAGTACAACAGGATTCCAGGTGTCCAGACAGTCAGTGTTGTCCTCATTAAGTAAGAACACAAATCACACCTTATGACACATAAAGCACAGTAGATATCCCACAGCTGCTGCCTGGGAGGTGTCTTACTTTGGTCAGGCGATATTTCTTAACGAGGCCAGTCGTATGTGCCTGTAGTCTATAATTCATCATGTCTGTACTTGGTAATTCATTTACATTTGGAAGAAACATTAAGTCTGACCAGCTTTTCTGTGTAATTATTCTTGCACACATGACAAGCTCTCTCTTGTCCTTGCAGGAAGGAGATAAGAGATGATGGTGTTGATGTATTTGTGGAGTTGGATGTGGGTTCTGACTACAACAGCAATGACGAACAGATCCGCAGCGTTCTATATAACGTGGTCAAAGAAGGAGCCATTGCTTCCTACGTCACATCTGTCCAAGGCTTTCAGTTCAGGCGGCTTGGGGAAGGTAAGACCTCAGCTCCCTGCGCAATATTTGCTGCATAGTAAAAGAACGTGAAGGTCCATTGCAGCATTAGGCAGTTTCCTTAACATTTCTCTGTGATTTCTAGCTCAGCCTGTGCCTTCAGTGGAACCTATAGCAATGCCAGGTTTGTACCATGTCTGCTGCATGGTGCTGGCTGTTCAGTTGAAATTATATGATGACTTTAGTGCCTTCATGGGGTCCACAGTACAAAGCTGATGTTTGAACATATTTTCTCAGGTGTAGATGTGAACAGGAATTCCCTTTGCATGGCATGAGTTTGACCAGGAATGCTTAAATTATGCAAATTTGAACAACAGTACATGGGCATGGCAACCATCTACATACAAACCGTTAGTTATGTTAAAGAAATAGGCGATATAGGGTTTCTGTGGGTAATTAAAACTCCAAAGCTCAGAAATCAGAATTTTTCAGCCTTAAATTATAAACATGATTTTGACAGGTTGGCTTATGAAGTTAGCAATACGTTAATAAAATTGGCTAAATGTATACTTAAGGCCGTTAAAAACGCACAGTCCAAACATGTGGTGTAATTTCCAGAAAATGATTTGCTCAGGTGCCTATTTTGTATATGTTGC
>JAPTGW010000026.1:8459823-8470515 GCA_029814545.1 Apogonichthyoides opercularis
TTATTTTTTTGCTTTTTATTTTTTTTTTTTTTTTTTTTTTTTTTTTTTACAGAGCACAGCAACAGGATCACATAACTGAATAACATAGTTGACGGTGCATTAGAAAAGTCATGCATCAGTTAACCTTGTTATTGTTCTAGGAAAACTGGCAGCACTCCAATGGCAGATCTGTAACCCGGGAGGACTTGATGATGACTCTAGCCAACCTGGACAGCATCAGTATCCGCACGATTTATGACAACCACATGGTCAGCGTGGCCCTCAGTGATATTGTTATGGATACCACCGCAGTAGAGTTCAGCACTCTGGGTCATGCCAAAGATGTTGAAGAGTGCAGGTATGCCATGAAAAGAAGTGTGAGTGCAGTATGACTGTAGCCATGAGCAAAATGGAATGGGAGCACTTTACAAGTTCTCAATAAGTAATCTACAATCAATACAAGCACACACATGTTTAGCGTGCATGGTCAGAGTGAGGAGAGCTGCACAGAAATCATTAACATGTGCAGTGTATGTGCTGTAACTTCTTGTAAAACATGTTTTTGAAATTAATTGCAAAAAAGTGCTTGTTGTGTCTTGATTATAGTGTCCTAAAAGTATCCAATGTGATGTATTCCTATTACTTTTCATTGCATATTGTTACTCCTCTGCCAACATTTCTCCTCAGTACCTGAACTGTTTTATTATCATTATTTTCAGATGTCCTCCTGGATACAGTGGCCTGTCCTGTGAAATGTGTTCCTCTGGGTTTGAGCGTGTGCCTGGTGGCCTCTATCTTGGCACCTGTGCAGGCTGCAACTGTAACGGACACGCCAGCGCCTGTGATCCAATCAGTGGGCACTGTCTGGTAAATGCTTTTTTTTAAATGAATAGATTAAGGAATAGGAACCCAGGCTGACTTTTTTTTTTACTTAAAGCTAAAGAGGGTTTTTTTTTTACCTTGAGTAAATCACTGCTTCTGGTTAAGAAGTAGTTACACAACCTTAAGTACAAATTAAAGTAATGAGATGTCTTTATTCCCATTAGACTTACCTCTCTTCCGGTCATTATGCTCAAATAAGCTAATTCTGCTCTTACATTGACTTCCTTATCTCACTCTCAACAAGATGCAAATACGCATATTTTCCAAAATGGCAAACATTCCCATCATTCTATTTTGAGTGGCATCACTGTGAGAGAATGACTCTAGTATTCCCATTATCACAGAGCTGCCAACACAACACAGAGGGCCCACAGTGTGATAAGTGTCGACCAGGCTTCTTCGGTGACCCGACCAGAGGTCGCCCCGATGACTGCAAGCCGTGCCCCTGCCCATACTATGAGACCTCACGTCGGTAGGGTCATTGACCCACTCAGACCACACACACATACACTTACAGTACAAATGGGACCTCTAACAGAAACTTACATACCACACATAGGACTTTATAGGCTTTTTTTTTACTTGCTAAAGATATTTGAACATTGGTTTATTCATTCAATGTGCTACCTTGTGTGGTAAAAATTAACCTGTGGCTATGCCTTTTGGGTTTTGTAGATTCTCTGACACATGCTTCCTGGATGTTGACCAGCAGGCAACATGTGATGCCTGCAGACCTGGCTACACAGGAAGGCGCTGTGAAAAGTGAGGAAACAGTTTACTGTGCCTTTAGACGATTCACAAATTACAACTCAGAGGAATAGATTTGAGAGCTTTAGTGATGATGATGATTTTTACAGATATGATGTTGATCAAAGTCTGGTTTTGCTTTTGTGTAGGTGTGCTCCTGGTTACCAGGGTAATCCCCTTCAGCCTAATGGAAAGTGTGTTCTTAACCGTGAGTATTTGGTTATAATTGTGCCAGCATTTTTCATATTTCCTATTCCATGCCTGAAATTGACAGAAGTTAGACCAGAAATGTACATCGCAGTCATCTAGTGATTTGACCCAAAGGAGGGCATAACCCTGTGTAATGATTACCACCAGGTCTCTTGGTCTAGTGTTACAGTAGGTTGGAGTATGTGGTCATGACTCAGGTATGCAGAGTGGCTGGAACATTCCCAGGTGCACTTTCCTCCACATATGTCATCTTCTTTCCATTTCAGCAACATCTTCCAAGTGTGATAACAGAGGAACCATCAGCTCCAGCAGCAGACCATGCAGCTGCAAGGTATAGATACAACACTGTAAACTGCAAAATAAACAATATTATATTGTAACCATATAGGATAGAATATGAAGTTAATTTGTGGTTTATAAATCTGGCATGCCTCATTTTTTTTCTGCTGTCATTTCTAACAGTCAAATTGATAACATATGTTCTATGTTTGAGCTTGCATATGTTATGTGTGTATGTTGCAGAACAATGTTGCAGGCGCTCTGTGTGATGAATGTAAACCAGGGTTCTTCCACCTATCAGAGGCCAATCCTGAAGGCTGTCTGCAGTGTTTCTGTATGGGCGTCACCAAACAGTGCGCCAGCTCCACTTGGAATAGAGATCAAGTAGGTTGCCAAGCTATGACTGGTAACAGGAGGGGTGAATATTTTTGGCATCAAGGTTTGAATCAGTGTTTGTGTAGCTATGCTGTATCAGCATATTCATTTTAGATACTTTTGTGAGATGGCACTGTGCAAACAGTGATTGTGCTGAAGTGCATGAAAATCCCAGTTCACATCTCAGTTCGACAAAATGTTTGTGTCCTCAGGTGCGGGGAGGAGTGAACGGGCAGCTCTTCACCCTCTCCAACAGTGCCAACACTAAGACTATTTCTGAAGGCATCACTCAAAGAGGTGTCTCTGAAGTTGTCTACCGCTCCTTCTCCAGTGTCCCCAATGATATTTACTACTGGGTCCTTCCTGAGAGCTTCAGAGGAGATAAGGTGAGAGGAAACTAAAAATAAGATGGAAGGCAAGGAGTGGAATAGGGAAAAGAAAGAGAGTTAGCGCAGTTTGATTTCACTGTTCTTTCTGTGCCACTCAGTCATGCCTCAGCATGTTGTCAAGTGGAAAGGCTGCACTCACCCACACAGCAATCTTCCTTTGAACCTTAGGCTTGTCTTGTGACTTCCCCGACAGTATCGCAGGGGTGAAATACCTTTCCACCATTTGACCTCTCAGATGTTGTTACAGAGTTCTTTTTTTACAATGTTGCTCCCAGGTGACAGCTTATGGTGGAGAGCTTAGCTACACAGTGCGTTTTGAGCCACGGCAGCGTTCACTGGTGATTGACGGTCACCCAGATGTGGTTCTCCAGGGTAATGGCATCTTTTTGGAGCACAATTCTCAGACCAAGCCCCTCCCACGTGTTTCTCAAACCATCACAGTGACCTTCAGAGAGGTGCGTTTTGGGCGGATAATGTTGATATTTTGTAGCGTAAATCTGAAACTGTTGATTGTTGAAGTTTTCATGGTTTCTTTTTCTGGCCAACAGTCTTCATGGCGACGTGCTGACGGGCAGCCATGTACACGTGAGCACCTTTTGATGGCTTTGGCTGATGTTACTGTCTTTATGATCAGGGCCACCTATGCAGACAACATGGCTGAGAGCAGGTACAGCACCAGCTTCCTCTGGAACATAACATCTCACTCATACAGTATACAGCACCTTTACATAAATCCAGGCGCATTGTGCATTTTGTTTAATAGAAGTCATTATGCATACAGAACTCAACTGTGAACTTCACTATGATATGTATAATAAGTGTTTTGATTTATTTTATGTCAAACAGCATCGCAGATATCAGAATGGACATTGCTGTTCCTCACTCCACTGGTAATGAGCGAGCTCTGGAGGTGGAGGAGTGTGCCTGCCCTCAGGGGTACAAAGGACCCTCTTGTCAGGTTTGCATTGCACTTAAAAATACAGATCCATGCCCATTTACAAACTATCATTACATTGCCCAAGAAAATTAATATGGTTTAGTTGTTGTTGGAAGACAGGAGGAAGCGGGTTCAGATAATGAATGAATGTTGTTGGAAGACAGTAAAGGCAACAATACTCCTGAGTATGTTAGGAATACCACTATAAGGGTGCCGGTGTATTTTCCATTTCAGATTGTGATGATAATTGCAGTGTGTCTAACTGCTGCAGTGGAATAAAGACACATTCCTCCCTGTTACCACTTGTTTTTCACCTAAGGTGTTTTTCCATGCCATTACAGGAGTGTGTTGAAGGATATAGTCGAACCACTTCTGGTCTTTACCTGGGCACTTGTGAGAGGTGTGACTGTAACGGTCATGCCAGCAGCTGCGATCCTGAGACGGGCGCGTGTCTGGTAGGTTTATACTGTTTCCCTTCTCACAACTTTACCAGCATTCACCTGGGCTTTGATCTCTGCAGTGGCAGGCACTAATGGTTTTTTGGCGAATCTCAACATGTGGAAACACACTGTCACTCAAAAGTATTTTATATTCAACTATTCCTTGGATCTCACCTCTTCATTTTTTTGTGTGTCCTGTCTGAAAGCAATGTCTCCATAACACTGCTGGGCCAAGGTGTGATCGCTGTCAGACTGGTTACTACGGAAACCCTGTTACGGGTGGTGCTCAGGCCTGCCAACCCTGCCCTTGTCCTGGAACTGCGTCCAATAACCAGTAGGTTCTTGTCTACAATTCAGTGTTATTTAGCTGGTATGGATTAATGTTGGCTGATAATGTCCATTACTACTCTGCACTTACAAAAACACAGACAGTATGTTAAAGGATTATGGGAAATACAATTTTTTTTTCGACATTTCATTGACACAGATTTTCCTCGACCTGTTACCTGGGTTCTGATGGTCAACCTACTTGTGACAGCTGCCCTCCTGGATTCTCTGGCCGACGTTGTGAGAGGTGCGTCCCCCTATTTTCCCTCCTCCACCACATCTCTGTTTCTCTCTGGGTCATCTGGACACTGCTCAATGTTTGGGGTATTGGGATGGGCCGGCAACACAGAGCAGTGGCTGACTTTAGCACTTGCACCCACTGGTTTCATTCACAGGAAAGGGATATAAGCATGTCTGTTGTTTGCATCTGTCTTGTTTTTCCAAAGCAGCTAGAGTTGATGGTGTCCGTTGACATCCCAGTCAGTACAATACATGCGAAGTTTTGTACTGCTTAATATCGTTTTCTTGGATTTGTTAGTTTGCAGATGTAAGGTTGTTTCTGTAGAAGAGTAGTTTTTGCTCTTTGCTCTTATAGGACTATCAGTGGTACGGTGGTTTTCTATTGTTTGTGGAAAAATAAAACTGCCAAAGGAGAAATACATGTCCTGAGGAAAGCTTTAGATTTGCTTTTGCTTTTTTTCTGTCCTTTGCTTAAAATCCAAAAAAACATTTCTTTGCTTTTTGCTTCAGCTTTGTGCTTTGCTGGCAGCAACATTTTGAGGTGTTGGCTCACGTGATCTCTGTATGTGCACAGAACAAATGTATTTTCCTGGTTTCTGAAGCATAAATGTAGATGTGGCATTTATGAGGACACCTGTCTGGCTGTTGAATCTTTGCTGTTCCGTGGGCAAAGATGGTGAGGTGATGTGGGTGATAGACACAAATTATGCAACATTCATTATTTGAACATCTTCTGGCTGCATCATACCTGATTTTACTGTTTTGACATTAAGAGAAGAGATGCCAGCTGCAGACAGTTGTGGGGATCCCCTCCTGGACAAGCAGCTAGAGGGTTTCCTACCTGTGGGATGTGGAGCTGAAGCAGTA
The DNA here is from genome assembly GCA_029814545.1 of Apogonichthyoides opercularis. NCBI lineage: Eukaryota > Metazoa > Chordata > Actinopteri > Kurtiformes > Apogonidae > Apogonichthyoides > Apogonichthyoides opercularis. The sequence goes on from JAPTGW010000026.1 coordinate 8,465,496, forward strand.
TTCAATTTTAGCTGGGAGAAAGAAGTTGTACCATATGGCAGTGGGGATGATGATGAAGATGATGACGGATCTATAACGACTATTAGGACAACTGTCATTCCAACCAGGACTTTACTGTCTACACCCGCTCAACGCCAGACCACTCATTACACCGCAACAACAAGAACCAGCAATGTCAGATTCACTCCCAACAAATCAGCACCCAGACTCCCACCACGCTTCACAGCAAGCCCAGAAATCAGACACTCCAGCTTCCAGCATCTCCTCCGTGTTCACCTCAACACCTTTAACCAGCGCCTGAGCATGTTGGAAGGCAACACCCTCGATATGAAAGAGAGCATTCGTTCCATGGAAGCCCAGCAGAAGCATCTCAGCTCCCAGCTAAAAGAGCTCATCGCTATCCAATCTTCTACAGAGAAAAACAAGAAGGTTAACGAGCTGGAGAAGAGCTACACAGACATGGAGGACCGTCTGAGTAGACTCGAAGGGAGGCTGGAGATTCTGATTGATGGCTTCACAGCTCTGGCCCAGGAGATGAATAAGATGAAACGTGCTAGACACATCTCACGTCCCCCCCAAGAACGAAGGGCTCTGCCTTCGACCACCATAGCAGTCCTCCCACTGCCACTGTACCCAACGCCAAAGCCTCCAGTCAATACCATACCTACAGAAATGCCATTCAGAAGACGAGCCACAGTGCCCAGAAGCATCCCTACCCCAGGTCTACCTTCGAAAAAAGCTACCACGACTCCTCAGAGAGGTAGAAAACAAAAATCAATAGCAACCACTAAAAAAACCACGACAATACAGACAGTTGCTAGATCGCGAAAAAACGAAGTCTCAAAAGTCACAAATACCACTTTAGGTAAACCTAAGAATACATCTAAATCTAAACCTCAAGTGACTGTGAAGCCTGAAACAAAGAGAACAGTGGGCAAGAAATCTGCTGTGACAGTCAAACACGTTTCACAGCCAAACCAAACAAGATCAAAGCAGGTCAAAAAAGACATAACGGTCACTAAATTTCAACTGGAACCTCCATCTCACACATCTCGACCCCCACAGCTGCAAAAACAGCCCAATCAAGACAATAAAAAAGATTCACCACTACCCGCAAAAAATAATGGACGTAACAAAGCTTTTAGATCAGACGCACCAGATCCAAAGCAGACTCAACAGAGAGAAAAGTCCTCAGAAGGTGATTCAGTGAAATCATCAAAGCCAAGCAAGGTCAATGAAAACAGAAACAAGACTGAAGGTAGCTCATATAAGTTAATATCTCACCCAAGAAAGAGTTCTGGTATGGACTCAGTTACAACCACAAAACCAGCCAAAGCCACCACCACAAAGAAGAAGTCCACAACAACCTTAAAAGGGACATCAACTCCCGGTAAAACCAAGGCTACAACAGTAAAAAAGAAGCCTCAGATAACAGTAAAAGGAACGTCTCCTCATGCAAAAACCAAAACTACTACTGAAAAGAAGAAGTCCAATTCAGAGCTAAAAAGAAAATCATCAAATTCTGCTAAAAAGACCAAAAAGAAAGGGAAGACAAACCAGCATTCTGGTGTTTTGGACTTACTAAAGCTCTTAAAAGGAGATCACAAGTCGTCAAAGGAGAAAAACATTCATGACGGTTCACTTCATGTTATCCTGGGAAGGCTGGCCATTCCTATTAAAATTATCCCTGATAACTAGAAAATGATTTGTTGTTACTTTTTCTATTATTTATCTCTAGGGTCTGATCTTTTTTAAAAAAAATGTATGTCAGTTATTGCGACCACATTTATGAAAGCTGTATGAAGGTAGTAATTTTAACACTTAGGAAGACTTTCTATATATTTAATGTCATTCCTATGCAGTGGTGATTGATATTTGCATTGTCCATTGTCATATTAATGGCTTTAAAGGTGTTGTTATTATAGTCACAGTTATTGCACGAAATTCTGCCATGAAGAGTTATCACAGCATTAGTACCTCTCATGTACAGACGGGTAATAAATTAAAGGAAAAATAAGCTAAACGTGACTTAGTAAGATATTGGGTCCTAAGGGATGGGGAAAAAAAGTCAACCAAAATATGTAAAACCAGAATGTATTCCCTCATTTAGCATGTGGATACGGCAGTCATACAGTAGTATATGAGTAGTCAAAGTCATAACATTTAATTAATTTCATGAGTTTTTATACTCACTGTGACCCTTTATGCCCTAAGAATGAGGACACTCCTGTAAGAGAATCACCAATCAATATTTTCTTTAATTTGTTACTAGTCTGTATATAATATTTTGTCCATTTTAATATGGCTAAACTACCTCAATTCGTACAAGTATTACCCACAAACGTTGTTAGATTATCATGACATGATCATCATGCAATTTTTTGTGCAGCATTTACATGGATGTATGTATTTGTATATTAATGAAAAAGAAAAACTTTGCATCTCTACAGAATCATCTGAAAATGTTAGCAAAATGTGATCCCAAATCATTTATTGTTTACAAAGCATACGTCCTCAATATTTTAGGAGATGGTCCCTAACATGTTCTAAATGTTGAAAGTGGCTTAAAATTGTATAAACATCAAAAATGGAGATGCTAGGACAGCGGTCATCTAGCGTTCTCAGGATTAATGTGCTGTGGAAATATAATGGCATCCAGCCAGTTTTACTCTAATGGATCACAGTGAAAAGTTGGACCTTTTAAAAGAAGCATAAGTAAAAGGCACAAGACCATGTTCTTGTTTTTGAAAGTTCATGTACAAAGTAAATAATGTGTAATGTTAGCAGAAAACTCTCATGGTGGCCACATGTGAATGGAATCATACCGTTGTAAGGGGTTAAGGATAAGAATTTCTCTCCTGTTGAGACTGATCGTTTGAAAAAACAAACTGACAATCCTGCATCACCACTGCTAAAGAGTTGGGCTGCTGCTGAACAAAACGGATGTTATCAGCTGTTAATGATATCACTGGAAAGCATACAGTATAGGGCTGCATGATTTGGTGAAAAAAGGCAAAATTATTGCAGGCGATATTGTGATTTTGACTTGATTTTAGTTGCTTATTATCAAGGAAAAAGCTCAGATCTGAAGAATGGTGGGACTTTAATTTTGTAAGTTTTACAAAATACCTCTCTCTGCTCATTGTCACTAAATCAGAAACATCACCATACACAGAGGTAATCCTCATTTTTCTTCCATTTCTGCAATTAGACCATGTTAAATCATCCTAAAGGACCATTAAATTACAGTTTTTTGCAACTCTGTGATTGGAGATTGATATTGAAATAACAATTGAGATTTGATTAATTGTGCAGCCCTAATACAGTACAGTATGACCAGTTTTCACAACAACCTATGTGTTTGATTTGGGTTTAATCAACTTTCAAGATGTTTATTGATATGTTATTTCTGTTAATGTATGCATTATATTGTTTGCCATATTTTCTTTTCACAAATATTGTTTTTTCCATGTAATAAGAATTACGTCATTTGTCCTTAAACCTATAAAACTACTTGAAGGACTGTTCTACGCACCCTAGAAACAACTGTATTTATGGAAAGTTAGATTATATACACATTCCCAAAGCAAGTTCATAGCATGAAGTCCTCTCGCAGCACTGAGTTGACTGTTGACCTGCGGACCTGCCAGAGGACAGGTGAGGTAAGATTGCCAGCGGCTGTTTTCAGACTAGGTCAGCTTTTGCTTTGGTGGCAGAGCCAATGCTTGCTTGGGGTTAAAGGCAAGAAACTTTATTTTGCCACTTTTTTCCTCAGCTTGCTCTTTGTCTTCATCAGATATGCTCATTTCTGCTTTGTATTCATCTCAGGACAATATAATTTGAACATTTTTATATTGCCTTCTGTTCAGCAGTGTTTTCAGTTTCGGCTCGTATTAGAGATGGAATCAACATTTGAGACATGTTGAATGATTTAGCAGTGCTTCATCCATCTCCTGTATCTCATATCTTTTTTTTTTTTCTCTTTTGGGAAACCTTTGTAACTCTGTTCAGTGCAATGTGGGGTTATTTGGGGTCTTTGGGATTTTTTGGTTCGTTTGTGTGTATCCGTGCAAAGATGTTTGGATGTGTCTTGCCTGAATGACTCAGTCTTTTGTTCCTGACTGAGGTCCACATTGGGTCAAGAAGTCACACTAAAGGACAAAATTTGTCAAATATATCGCCTCATGCAGACTCCCCAGCTTCCTGCCTCATTGTTCTTTGGGTTAAAGCATGTATCCTCTTTGAATGGAAAAGTTTACTCAAAAATATTATCTATCTGTCTCAGATGTGCTCCAGGATACATTGGCAACCCACAGCTTGGACAGAGGTGCAGCACTGACAATACAGTCAATGGTATGTTACACTTTAATCCAGGAGAGCACCTTCACAAAAGTCACAAAAATGAAATGTTAGCAAGCTGAAACTAATAAAATGAGTTTTTTTAAGTAGACAGTACATTTCTTAACTATGCTGTTGATTGTGTTACAGGTAACTGTTACAACTGTGACCAAAGTGGAAGTGAAGGCTGCTTCGGTGGTGTGTGCCGCTGCAAGGTGAAACACAAAGGCATTTTTTGTTCAAGTTGTTATTTTTATCCCGTTTGCTGCACCTAAAGCAGTCTAAACTGGATTAAGTGACACTAACACTGTGTTTCAGATGAATGTCGAAGGCCCGTCATGCTCCAATTGTAAACCAGGAACGTTCAATCTCAGCCCACAAAACAAAGATGGCTGCCTGTCCTGTTTCTGTATGGGTGTCACTCAACAGTGCATCAGCTCCAACTACTACAGAGACCTGGTAAGGATGGATGGTGCAACACTTACTCAGTACTAAACAGTGTACAGGAGGTCCTCGGGTTACGAACGAGTTCCTACGCTGGCGACATAACCCGAATTTCCGCGTAAGTCGGAATTAACCCTTTAATACTCCCTAAATGCCCCCTCAATCTCTAAATAACTATCCAAATACACGTATTATTCTGTTTTGGGGCCATGATGTGAAAAAGGAGGGTGAAAAAGGC
>JAPTGW010000026.1:8818760-8831402 GCA_029814545.1 Apogonichthyoides opercularis
GTGGAGTTTGCATGTTCTCCCCGTGTCTGCGTGGGTTCTCTCCGGGTACTCTGGCTCCTCCCACCATCCAAAGACATACACTGATAGGTTAATGGGTTAATCTAAATTGCCCATAGGTGTGAATGTGAGAGTGATTGATTGTTTGTCCAGGATGTACCCCGCCTTCGCTCATAAGCAGCTGGGATAGGCTCCAGCAACTCCTGTGACCCTAGAAATGAATGAATGTATGTAGAGCTGCAACGAGTACTCAAGTAATTTGAGTAAGTAAGTAAAATGTATTTATATAGTACTTATTGCAGGAAAAAACCTCCCAAAGTGCTTTACAGATTAAAAAGACATGGCAGCAACACATAAAAAATACAAAAAGCAGAAATATGGCATACAGACCACAAAAAATCCTCAAATAATTTTTTTTTGCCTCATTATTTTATTTAATTATTATTTTTGTTTAAGTAGTCACTTGCGTTTCGCCCCGGGGATCGAAGGCAAAAGATGTCCAAAGTTTGGGATCACTTCAAACTATATAAAAAAAAAACAAAAAACAGAGAATCTCGTTCAATGATTGCAAGTACACATCCAAAGCCAGCACAAGGCAAATGCCCGTCTTCCACTCAACAGTAGTCTAACATTAGCTGATTTAATGTGACTGATAACTGAAAAAAACAGCAGCGCTGGTTAGAAGCTAGGCTATGCAGTTGCTGTAGTCTATAATAATGTGTCTCGATGACAGGTTGATGATGAAATCCGATTACTCGATTAATCGCTGAAATATTTGAAAGAATACTCAACTTTAAAAAGAATCAATAGCTGCAGCCCTATATGTACGTATGTTCTTAGTTTAGTGATTTATGTATGGTTTTAGAACTGACTTTTATTGTGTTTTATGTGTATTTTTTGTGTGGTTGTATGATGTATGTAAGATCTAATGTATGGCTGTGATTTCTGTTCTGTGTAACTTCTGCTGCTGCTGTCTTGAGTAGGACACTCTTGAAAAAGAGATTTTTAATCTCAATGAGTTTTTTCCTGATTAAAAAAAGGTTAAATACAATAAATAAATAAATAAACTTAAATTCAAGAATCAGTGTGAGCTCAGTGAGCATTTTGTCCTTTCTAGCAGAAAACGTGTTTTTACTCCTTTCTTTTTACCTTCAAAGCAGCACAAAGTTAAAGTTAAATCAAAATTAATGATTGCAATTAATCTGAGATGTCATTCATTCATTTTCCACATAATCCTCCAGAGAGTCACAGAGGTGCTGGAGTCTATCCTAGCAGCCAACGGGCAAAGGCGGGGTACATGCGAGTTCATCCACAGTACTGACATGTACAGACGAACAACCATTCACTCTCACATTCACACCTACAGGCGATTTGGATTGACCTATCTTGGTGCGTGTCAAGACAGTGTGAGGAAGTAGAGTACCCGGAGAGAACGTTCGCAGAGATGGGGAGAACATGCAAACTTCACATGCTGCAATTTTCAATATATACTGCATAAAGCAGACATTGGCTGGGCTGACTTATGGTGAAGATTGGATGGCAACATGACCATGAGTCACAGAATTCCTATTTCAGCTACATCTGTCAGTGGTCTGTTGCCAGTGTCACTGCTTTCTGAATGTATTTTGTCAAAAACAAAACTGTTTTATTCATCAAGTAGTACAGATTCAAAAGTAAAACTAATTCGTGACATCCCCGCCATACACATACGTACGCTATAGCCGACAGCAGCAAATCCCCAAGCTCTTCTGTATGATGGTGATGTCACACACCCGATAATGTAAAACGAGGGGGTCTGTCTCAGTGGGCGGCTGAGTGTGAAGGAGGGCTAAGATGAACTGTTTCTACTGGAGTGAAAAAGGTTAATCTTTGTGAACTTTCAGCAGAATCTCTACATGTTCTTTTTTCCCATATTTGCCATTAAAACATTTTAATTCAGCATCACTTGAACACAGAACACGTGTTTTGCTGTTATCAGTTATATTAACACTTATGAGTAATGATTGCCTCATAAGTAATTGTAATGCTGTAGATGTTTTGAGAATTAAAATGAAACTGGAATATACAGGCATTCTGTTGGTCTGTTCAGCAAAAGCAATATGCCTTTTAAGTAGAGCTGCACAGTTAAGCATCAGCATCACAATGTACGTATGCGCAATACTCACATCGCAGATCTTGCAATATAGGAGGCAAATGAACTTAACATGTTCTCATCTAATTTCAACATGGGTACCTGACACACACTGCGCACAGCGATCCACCAATCACATTCATTCTTAATTAGTTTGCCGAAGCAGACCACGCCCCTGCACATGGAGCGAGTCGCTGGTAACAACATTGAAAAATGAGCAACAAACAAGAGAAAATCACCAAAAACAAAGACCCGGTGCCAAAAAGATTAGCAACGTCAGTTATCTGGAATTATTCTGGCTACAAGAAGGATGATATTGAAACACGTGTTCTGTTCCATTAGAATGAGAGGTAACACAACTATTTTGACCATTTTCGTCAGCGCCACACAGCTGCTATATCCTCTAGAGGATTTTTAAATCGCAATATTAAAAAAAAAAAAAAAAAAAAAAAATCGCAATGTCAGTTTTTTCCAATATCATGCAGCCTTTTAAGCTAACACTCAATTTTATGGTTTTATTGGAAATATGCAGTTCAGAGGAGAGAAACTCTGTTATTATATAACAGAATTAGTAGCTGAATAGGCCTATTAGGTATACTGTTTAGGTTTACAGTGTAATGGGGACATACTGAATTGTAGTACTATCCGTTGTGTCTGGAGTTGTTGAAAATAGCCTAAAATGCCCCTAGTGATGTCTGCAAGGTGGGTAACAGGATCTAGCTGGCAGGCTCTCTTGGTCATAAATGTCTGCTCTCCTTGTTCCTTCACCGCAGAGAAGAGGACAGACAGAGGTCAACAGGCAACAGGGAATGGAAGTTTCCTAACCTAACTTAACTTTTCTTTTTGACGCAGTCTCAGCCACAGACACATACAGAGGGAGAGAGAGAGCAAGAGAGAGAGAGAGAGAGAAGTCTGCCCTTTACTGTCACTTATCTGCACATTAGGAATAATATTCCAGACAAAACACGCTCTTCCCATGTGTCCACACACATACATTTGGCAAACAAATATTACTGTGTGCAGCAACAGTCCGCCTGTAATAAATCAACACTGTCAGACATCATCAACATAATTATATATCATGTCGTGATGAATCATCATCCTTAGTTCAGGGCAATGTCCTAAATATTGGAAGTGTTAATAGTTCAGTCTTTTGTAAGTGTCATGCGTCTGTGAAATATGTGAATTATGCAGCTGCACAGATCTCTGGGGTCTCTGCTTACTGCCCAGATCCTCTTTAGCAGCAGCAAGGTTAATGCTAAAAAGTCCCAAGACAGTGCAGATAAAGGAGAGTTCAGAGAAAACAAGGCAGGCAGAGAAGTGTGATTACAAGCTTTGTGTTGACAAAAATGAAGATTAGTCAGTAAAATAAATCCAAACATAAATCAACTACTTAAGGCTCATAACATTTCTTAATCCAGATGTATTTTGTTATGTTTTTTTGCATATGTAATAGAAAAGCCCAGAGATCAGGATAGTTGTTTTAATATCCATGAAAACAAATCAGAAACTGCATTAGACACAGACTCTGAAGCCTGTTAATGTGTTTATTATAGCTGTTTGCTACAGCTACATTTATAGAATAATTAGAAACTTATTCCTATTTTCATTTTTATTTTACAAGTATTAAAATATCCATCCACCAGTTTTCTGACCTGCCGGAGCCTAACCCAGCTACCTGGGGTACACCCTGGACGTGTCACCAGTAGCACAGTATTTGTGCTTTAATACTTCATCCTTTCTTCATACAGATGCACCAGTGGATGCAGCCATACTCCATAATATATACTCTGTTCTGCTTTTGTTTACCTGTTGCACCCTTGTAGCCTTTCTGACCCTGTTGTTTTTATCTTATCTGTCAAAGTATTTTGGAAAAGGTTTCTCTTAAAGGTACTGAATAAATAAAGTTATTATTCATTCATTTTCCAAGCCACTTAATCCTCAAGAGTGTTGCAGAGGTGTTAGAGTCTCTCCCAGTAACTGATGGGTGAAGACCCTGGATATGTTGCTAATTTACTGCAGGGATAAAGTTTTTATTCTTATACTATATTAGGATTACATAAGATTTTTAGGAGGGTTATGTAAAGCTGCCTCGAGTCCTTTTCATTTTTCTTTCACTTGACTAGTTTTTGTGATGATATGATGTGATGTTATGAAATGCCAATGCAGCAGGGTCACAGATGCAGTGACAAGTTTTTAACATTTCTGATTTTATTGTTATTTTCACATTTACCACATTGTACTTAGATGTTTACTTTCCCTAAAGTTTATTCAAGATATTTTTGGATCTAATGGTGAAGTAGCATTAATCAATATAGGAGGGGTATCCCCAGTGGGGATAATAATAATTCAGCAGAGACAGAGATATATATAGTCTAGAGGACAAGAACCCCATCACACCCATATGTATATACACTGTGTGTATAATCGAGTGTGCTACAGTTTTATTATATCAGTTTATCTGTTCAAGAAGACTGTAAAAAACTATGAAAAAGAGAGCAGGTTGGAAGATGAGGGTTTAGTCCCCTGCCTGTTAATGTCACAGTGCTGAATAAAAAATGTAAACTTATTTTAAACTTCTGCATTTATGTTTTTAATTTTAATGTGGCAAGGAGCTAGAAAGGTGTGCATTTCCATATCCAGGTTATGTAAACCATTATTTCCCATGTGGCAGGGTAAATAGCCAGTGGGTTTTCTTGGGATGCTGAGCTCTATAAATTTTAATGTCTCTGTCTGCTCCCTGTGTCTCTGCTATGGGAGAATTCGCAAAGATTCAGGGTGATGCTCAGTTTCATTCCACATATAATCAGACTTTCTTCACCATTTCCTTTTTACTGTTTTTTCTTGAAGCTTTTCTTTCACTCTAGGGCCTAATGAGCTGTGTTCTTTTGTGGTGATAGGCAGCCAGATGTACTACCGCAGCTGCCAGTGCCGTGGCACTATGTGTGACGCATATGCACACAAACTCACAAACGGAGGCCATTGCCAGCTCATCAAAACAGTAATGATGCACAAGTGACTATGTTGTTCCATCCTACTCTCATTTATCTCTTCACCTAATGTCCTTTTTCTTCATGCTCCTTCTCTCTTTGCCTCCAGTTTCTGTCCTTAAACTTCCCCATGTTGCCCTGCAGCTCGCTGGCATCTCCTCTGAAGGTGCACAGTGTTGGGCTGTATGTTCAGCACAGGGACTCTCAGATCCCTGATCAATAGCAGTCCTTAGATCTACTATTGAGCGAGCAAATAAGTGAAGCGGCCACACGCATGTTGCTGTGTGGCCCGTAGCGTCTCCCTTGGCTAACGATGGCAGACAGACTGTGATGCAAAGAATTGCAAAAAACAACACAAGAGCCTATTATGGTGTAGGAGCAAACACACTGCAGTGCTTCATCAAGGATTAAAACACTGCAGAGACCAGAAGAGGTGCTTCTGAGTGAGAAAGGAAGAAAGGCAGTGGAGGAAAAAAAAGTAAAAAAAAAAAACAACACTCTGTCATTGGAGGAAAAGAAAGGAAGAGAAAATATAAATGACATTCACAAAAATGGTGACAAACAGTGAACCAGGTAGAGGCGATAGTGACATAGGACAAAGGGGAAAGAAACGTCTGTGTGAAGGTCACTATGACATGTTCCTTCTTATAATGATTCCTAAATCTGTGAAATTATTCTGCTTGCCCAGCTGGGGTATGAGTTCAGATAAACTGGATCCTTGCCACACCTTGCCCCATTTTCTGTTTCCAGACTGAGCTGAATTTCCTGGTCCTGCAGTCCCCCATCTCTACAGCCAACCTCAGCTGCAGCTCAGCTGCTGCCCTGCTTCTTGACCAGGTGGTCCAGACTTGAGCCTGATGCAACCTTAAAGCAGATGGTCTGCTCTGGCATATGCACATGCACTGCAAAAGATTCATGACCTGCAGAGATAGCTGTCTGCTCATTCTGCTTTGTCTTTCTGTATTCCTTTTACTTCATAATTCGGTCTGGCTTCCTCACCCTTTCTCTAGGGTTCATTTTTCATTTACAACTTTAACTGCCATGAGTTCTGTTGAAAAATTCAGAACTCCTTTTGGTTCATTTCCACACTCCTTATTCCTCTTCCTGTCTGCCTTTTAATAACAAGGGGCAAGTGAGCCCATAGGCCCTTAAATTGTGGGGTGTGAATAGAGAATTTGCACGTGACAAGACAGAGGTAGGCAGACACAGCGGGACTAATTGTTGCCAGCTTAGAAGTCAACAGGGCTGAGAGAGCGAGAGTGACAGAGATAGTGAGAAAAAACGCTGTCCTCTTGACTGGAGCAGCTTTATCTCTCCAGGGAGGAGGGAGGAAATGTCGGCTGAGATGCTGAGAGTTCATCTCTCCTGCCACCTGTACAGTAATTGTCCTCTATTCTGCGAGTCACTTGGATTACAACAAGCTTGGGCATGCAAATGAGGGACCGAAAATTGGCTGCATAAAAGTCAAGAGCAGGAAATATCAAAGTTTGGCAAGGTGTGTGGTATCATTTCCATAGTAGCACCTATAGCACAAATTGAACTAAAATGTGCTCTTTTTATTAGAAAGACTTTTCCATAAAATGTGTGTTGTTTGAGAGTTTATTGAGAAAAAGATTACATTAAAAGCTTCATGTTATTTACCTGGTAGTGCATGAGAGTGTTTAGCCTTTTCCAATCATTCTCAATCTTGGTAGTGATGTCTTCATCCTGCAACACCACTCGAGCCATTCGTCCTTGGCGCCATTCTGAAGAATAAAAACACACACTATATTATACACAAAACATAGACCTCAGTGATCAAAAAGAAATGCAATTTGTCTTCAGTGGAGAGGTTAGGCTGCATGTGATAATTGTATATGTGAAAGATCTCAGGTGATGAAGAAGTACATGTCCTTTGAGTCGAAAGCAAAATGCTAGTACTTCAATGTGCGCTTCATGTCATGCCAGTTACCTTGCAGCCAATTGTGAGTATGCTAAAATAACCGTGCTTTTCTTAAGACACTCTTTTTCTGCACATTTTTTTCAAACATGATTTGCCTTTCAGATGTTGAAATGCCATCTTATGTGACTCTAAAAGGAAGCTCTCTACACACATTACCCACGTAAGTAGACATCGGCAGTCTGCATTCTTGCAAAGCTCTCGGCATGTGTACTCGTCTCACTGACTTGGATTGACACGCATCTTAATTAAACATTACACACGAACAATTTCAAGATGCATACACGGACAGGCTGTGCACTTTAATTGGTACTTGTGTGGTGAAAATTGCGTGCCATTAGCATACGCAGCAGTCGACCCGTCAGGGTCAGAAAAAAAGAGGAGTATAGAGCAGACAGGATAAAAAAGTGAACTATGAGAAAATCACATCCTTTCAAAAGAAAAAAAAAAAGTAAGGGGGAAACAGGTGGAGGCTGTAAGCAGTGCCGGTGGAGGGTAGTGGCTGACGGCTCATTGTGGGGTAATGAAATGATAATAAGGGAGTTGACAGGGACGTGGACAGCCATTGTGGCTCTCATGCTGGGAGTGATCATTGATTTTCTCCACTGTTGACTGGGTTTTATTACTTTGTGCCTCTGCCAGGTGACCACATGATATCTCTGCCTGGCAGAACATCCTCACAATACTGTCGAAAATACACAGCGCTCCACAGAAAATAGTAACACAAAAGTGTACATATACATGCACAGACATGCACAGACTCAATTATTTCCAAGGTATCAGTGAAAGGGTAAGAAATTGACATAAGAGAATATAAGGGAAGACAGAGGATGGACATGGAGCCATATTGTGGAGTGATAGATGATGCACTGATTTGCAGCAAACAGGGGGGGTTGTTCTCTCTGCCAATGTGAAGTGAGAGAAAATGAAAGAGACGGGGCAATGGGAGGCAAGGTACGGACAGGCGAGAATGGAAGTGGCAGACTGTGTGGGAGTCAAGCCCTGCATGAGGCTGGTGAGCACGTCTGTCAGCTCTTACCTGGGTCAGCCAGACATGTACGTCACAGACACAAAAGCACACACACACAACCACATGTGCACTTCTCTATCTCAATCTACTGTGTCTTATTGGCACTACCGGCAGAAAAAGCAGCCAGACGGAGTGATGCGCCACACACTGTCAGTCAGTTTGATAGAAGGCCTGGCAACAGCACACTGAGGCTGGCTGGGCTGTTGGAACACAGCTTTTATCACACTAATGCACTGATAATCTGTACACATGGCTAGGTTTTCTCTCACTGATGCATTAATCTGTGGGTGTGAAGGACTTTACACCTGCCAACTGCATCTGTGAGAGTCTGGATTGCCTGTTCTTACTGTATGTCCATGTATCCGTGTGTGTGTGTGTGTGTGTGTGTGGGTGAGTGTTGCCATACCCAGGTCCATGTCGACAGCCCGTGGCCGCTGAGAATAGGGCATGTTCTTGTAAACTGCATCCAGTATTTTCTCCTTCACCTGTGTGATGGTGTCACAGTTCAAGACCTTTACTGGGATCTCTGGACTGTTTTCATTATCTGGGTTCACACAGTTCAAGATCTGTGAAAGTTAAGCCAGAGAAAAACAGAAGGAGAAAATGAAATGCAAAAATCACAACAAAAAAAGAGAAAGCAGGGAAAACAGCTAACGGCGTCCTGTTACTGCTTGAACTTCAGTCCAGCTTAAGGCTTTGCCCTCATTAGAGTCTCCTTGGAGCATGGCAGGAGCTTTGAGAAACCATTTCCGCTCTCTCTGGCATCCCAAAATCTAATTTCACACCTTCGGCGGGACACCAATTTCCAGCTCTGCTGGGGTATTAGCACGTAATGAGCCAAATTCCCAGTCAGCGCAATCAGAGCGTTGTCATGTCACATGCTGTCTGTGTGAGTGTGTTTTTTAGTATATGAATGTGTGTGTGTGTACATGCGACTCTGGTATGTTTCAATCTCCACAGCTACCTTCCCTAATGTTGGACCAACACAGGAGTCTACGGGATTATTAGTTAATTTCCTTCCACAGAGGAAAGAGGAAGCCTAAGGTCACACACAGCTATAACATCTTGAAAACGATTTATAGTGTAAAATCAATGACAAATTGTGCCAACTGTGTGTGCTCATTGAGTCTTTGTAAAAATAATGGCCAAAAGTGATTTTGTGTCTCTTATCTTGGTAGAATTTCAGCTAAAAACAAGAACATCTTTGATTCAAGAGCTATGTGCCTCTGGTGTACCTGCATATTTGTCTACATCTGTGGGCCACTGCACAACCTCCTTATGTGCCCTGTGGAGTGCAACGTACCAGGGTTTTGTACTCAATCTGCTGTCGGATGAGTTTGTCTTCACTCAGGGAGTAGCGGGCCTCTCCAGTGATGGCATCAATGGGACCTTTCTCCATCTGCTGCTTGATGGCGCAGTATAGCATGAACAGAGGCTCCCCAGCACACTCCTGTGAACGTACACCAACACATTTACCCAAAACAGGACACCATAAGATATGATAAAAAATAAAAAATTCACCAATAATCTGCAATAATACTTCATATTTAGGTTTATAATGGCATAAACACATACTCAACAATGCATATTCAGCTTGTTGAACTAACCTTGAGGAATTTGTGAAGAAGGAAGGCAAACCAATTTGTGAGCATCTTCTCTGCAACTGACTCAGTTCTGGAATTACATGAGAAAACAGGAAAAAACTAAATTGAGCTCTTTTCTTGATTTTGATATTTCAAAACTTTTCGGTAACATATGTGTTCCATTATTCATGAGGTTATGTGCAAGGCTTCAGGGAGTTTATCTTGGAATCCCGGTGTGTGCATCCTGCTGCTGGTAGTGTTCGTGTACTGCCTGCAACACTGTGGTCACAGTGAGTGAACAGAACAGAGCGCAGCATAGAGAGGGCATCTGTGTGCATGCTTTGTGTGTGCACATGTTAAAAAGTCTGTGTGTTTGAGTATGCATGAGTGTGAGTACGAGCAAGTGTATGTGTGTGTGTGAGAGAGCAAGAGAGAATGTGTGTGTAAATTCACGTGTGGTTGAACACAGTGGGACATCAGCAGCTGTGACAAGCCTCAGCTGTTGAGAGAGACGAGTGCTGTCACAGCCAGGTAACGCCTGATCACAGCCAAAACGATCTCTTCTCCTCTCATTTCCTCTCCTCTTCCTCCCCTACCTCATCTCTCCTCCCAGTCAATCACACATGGAGGTAAAGCATGCCGCTGAGCTTGATTGGGCATGAAAATACACAAGTGTGCAATGACCTCTCGACTATTTCCACCACAGAGCACACGAGTGGACCGCATGTACCCGTTTTTATGATTCCACCCCATATCCTTCTACCAGACAAACATCCCCCACCTCATTAGCACCAACATGAAACACTAGAGCAACAGAAGTTAGACTTATTTTCTTAGAAAAAGGGAGAGAATAACAAACAGCCAGGTGGGAATGGTTAATGAACATGAATCATAGATGAAAGGGTTAGTTCTGTGCAGCTTGTATGGACAAGGACCTGAGGTGAATAGTAACAGTAAAATCCCAACTTGCCTGATAAAAACAATTCTCCAACCTCCAGTGGCTTATGCATAAACCTGCATGCAGAGTAGATTCAATTTAATTTTAAAAGTTGAAAAAGGTTTTTTAACCCATAAAGACCCAAACATCCACCATGAACCAAACAATCATCTACTGATCTAAACTGTTTAATACTTGTTGATCCACTATTTCTATCAATACATGGAAATAATTGATGTAAAATACAGTTTGCCATCTTTTCATGGTCATCAGATATGACCTATTTGGATGTTCAGAGGCTTTGTAGTGAATGTGGAAACACAGTCATCTTCTACATCATTGATTCGTCAGTAAAATCCATGGAGTTGGATCAGTGACAGTAGATGGAGACACTGGGTTTATGTTCAGTTAATGAGAGATTTTGCTGAAAAAGTCACTTTTTCTTTATTTTTCTCTCATTTTTGATATAATAACCCTCAACTTTACACGGAGCTTTTATGAACATCTGCGTGACTACAAAATTAAATATAAGAAAATATATGATTTACACTAAAAAAACCCCACAAAATACAGAAGGTAATATTACAACAAATGGTGATAAATCACTTAAGGATGGTTAAATGCAGAGAAAATTCATTTGGGAACTGAGACAAATGCTACACTAGGTCCTTTATTAATTTCAGTTAACATACTTTTATTTATTTATGCACGGTGGTGCAGTGGGTAGCACTCGTGCCTCACAACAAGAAGGTACTGGGTTCAATTACAACAGCAGTCGATGGGGGTGGGACCTTTCTGTGTGGAGTTTGCATGTTCTCCCCTGTGTCTGTGGGTTCACTCTGGTATTCCTCCCACCATCCGACGACATGCACCTGATAAGTTTATCTATCAGGTATTTATATAGATGAATCTAAATTGCCCACAGGTGTGAGAGTGATTATTTGTCTCCCTGTGATGAACTGGTGACATGTCCAGTGTGTACCCTGCCTTTGCCCATAAGTAGCTGGGATAGGCCCCATGACCCTAGTGAGGATAAAGTGAGTTCAGACAAAGAATGAATTACTTCTAGTTTTAGCGTTCGATATAACCCTGATATAGAATGAGCTAAAAAGAACAATGGAACTAAAATGCCTTTTCAGTCTGGCAGTTTAAGACATCCTGCTGGCTAAAAGAAACTTACTAGAGACATTAGTTAACATGCCATTGTTGAGTGCCCCAAAGACTGTGTTTCTGTTTGCAGAAGTGTGACAGCTTGTGATTGTCACCGAGCTGCAAATGATCCCTCCCCATCAGCTTGTACATGAGTGCTGCCAATTTAAATGGCAATGCAGTGAAAAAATGACCCTCTTAATGTAGCAGGAAATTACTGTGATTACTCTGGTGGATATGATGGAAAGGCCTTAAAGCACACTGTGCTGAACTGGGGATTAGCAGGAATCAAAGCAGTCAGGTATTAAAGACAAGCTAGAAGGCTTCCGTCTCCTCAGAGCTAAATAGTGCTGGGGATGATTATACCTATTCAGGCACTGAATGGACCTAAAGGGAGATTATGACTATTATGGAGATAATTGCGTTAAGTCATGTTTGAGGGCTATAAGCAAGAGTCTGGGACTGAAGCAGAAGTCCCAGGAGGATTGTTTGAGCCAGGAGAGGTTACATCAGCTAAGATTTTAGTCACTGAGACAAGGCAACCTGTCAGCTGCTTTTTCCATCTTGTTAAATTGAGACAAAGTGTAACTTCTCTGCTTTTAACTGTCATATGCAAATATATAACTTCCTCACAGCTGCAGGACAACACAACAGAGGTTATGTTTTGTTTTGAATGATGTGGCTGAGATGTGGTGTTGTCGCATGCCTGGAGGCTGGTCCTCTGGGAACAAAACTGCCGGCCAGTCTATTGGCAGCTCGTGGAGAATCTGCAGAGCTGGGTGACAGCATATTTGAAGTGAGATGTGCCAGCAGGAGGGGAGATGGAGATTAATTCACCCAGTTTCAGCGACGGGATGGCAGAATAAACACAGCACTGAAAATCTGA
>JAPTGW010000026.1:9216453-9231812 GCA_029814545.1 Apogonichthyoides opercularis
CCCAGGTCACAACCCGTACTTTCAGACCAAACAACAGGCAGCTCAACTTGGATGTCACAAGGGGCACAGAATAATTCTTCATGGATTTTCAAGGCTGGAGGTGAAAATTGGACCTGAATGACAACAACTTAACAGACTAATCTAGAATGAAACAAAATATAGACACCCCCCCCCCCGACATCAGAGTGAGAGCCGAAAGTTTCCCACAACCATCTGGTCAGAGGCGACTTCAGTGAAAACTCCATCCGTTATAGTCAAGAGCGCTGATGTTGTATAGAAAAACTAAAACGCCGGTCCTTATCTGCCCCCATTTCCTTCTGTGAGAGGGTCAGCTTACCAGAATTGTGTCACCATGGGAACGCACAGTAGCTCCAAACCATTGATGGGACTTGAAATCAGCTTGATGTTTGGTTTCATTAAGCACAACATTGCGATCCCCTGGGAAAACACAGAGAAATGACAGTGAGGGATTACACCACGATTAAACTTACATTGCTTCAGCTCACCCTTAAGTGTCTTAATTCAGCCATCCCATCATAGGCTCTTATAAACATCTGGGCAATTGGCTGAGAGCAGACTTTAGGACTCCAGTTACATTATTTTTCATGTACATGCAAGTAGGGGGAGAATTACATTTGCTACACATTCCTTTTTTACAAGAGATAGTAGTTTTCGGAAGTGGCATAGCTTAACCCCATTGACCCTTCATTCTGTTTGACCACCTGGCCACAAATTCTGATCTCCCGCCTCAATTCTTTGACAGCAGCAGGTGACATGACAGATGGTTTGGGGAGTCATGTTTAAGCCCAACTTTCTTCGAAGACCAACGTTACATCTGTGCTGCTATGGAGACTGACATTCAGATAAATTGAAGAGAAAAGGAAGTCGTATCAGCACCAGATGGCTCATACACTGACAACCGGCAATCAGCGCATGATATAAGAGATAAGGATCAACTGCATGTTCTTTTCAGGGTGGACACCATTTACTAATAATCAAGATCAGACAGATATTTGGAACTAATACATTTGTAGTAAACATTAAAATTCTTGTTGCCAAACCATGCAAATGCTTGGAAATGTATCTAAGCTGACGACTATCAAAACAATTCAGATTTTTCACTGTACAAGTAATAAGACATAAATATATTTTTCTTTTCAGTGCAGATAGGCTATTACTCATAAGATAGTCCAACCATCCCATCAAACGGCACTGTAGACAGGACATTGGTTGAGATCAGAGTGTTGGCTAGAATTAGAGAGCTACATCAGTGCTGAAGTAGCACATTTGAAATTAATTTATTTTATCAGATAATGGAAAAACTAGATCCCCTGAAGTCCTAATAAGAGAAGTGCAAATGCAAGTACAAACGCAATCTAAGCATTTCTTAAGAACCACTCCACCCCAACTTTCTGCACTTCCCCAAAAGATTTCCCCTGCATATTTTTTCAGCAAGGCTAAATGGTGTTGCAAGAAAACCGAGGAGGAATGTTTCAAGGACAGAAGCCTTATGGATGCTATAGAGATCATGACCTCTGAGGATGTGAAGAAACCAGGCCGTGTGTGCAAGCCCTCTTTCTCCACGCTCACCCATCCCTCTTCTTTCCTTCCCGCCAACTAGGCAGCCTAGAAATGAGAGTAAAGGCCTGCTCCGTGTCTTTGTGGAAACAGCGAAAAGGCCGGGGTCCAAAGAAAACACACACACTCTGGCCTGGCTTCCTCATAGCAACCTCTCAGTCATCTCTGTTTAGGCGCACACTTCTCTCTCCCTTTGTCTGTTTTCATTTTCAATATTATCACCATATTCCTATTCATTTTTCATCATATTATCTCACATTGGACTCTGGGTCTATACAAACCTTACTGCCACTTGCCTTCAAGGAGTTTTCCCTCCCCTAACCCAAAACAGTAAGCAGACAGATTACACTTTTTAATAACTTAACTGCATTTCTGCTTAATCTCCATCACTGGGTTTTCCAGCTAACATAATTTATCATGAGCCAACCCTGCCCCCAATGTATTAAGTGATCAGAAGTCCATGTGTGAAAATAAGTGCTTTAGCCATACAGGCAATAACATGACCCACACATCAAAAGGGTCCTTATACGCTTGTTACTTTAACTAATCTCCTTTAGTGGCATGGTACTTTTTCTTTAAGTGTAAACCTTAATATTTTCATAACTCAGTGGTCTTTGTTTGGATAAGGCAAATGCAAAGCCAACAGGGAGAGGAAAAATAACCAAAGCTGAGAAGGTCTGAATCATGTTACCAAGGCAACCAGATACGAGCAGAAAAGGCATCTTAAAATCCATATTGCATTACTGTGATTGCTTATTTGCCCATATAAAACAAAGAACTACCATAAGAAGGGAAGTTCCCACATGGCAGCATTAGTTCCAGCATTAGTTCTGTGTCAGTATAATGGGTGATGAAAAGTTCTGTTTGTTGTCTGTGAGACGTCTGAAGGCAGCCAGTCGGAGTCACGTGAATGACTTACAAATGAAGGTAGGGGAGATTCTAAAAGTAGATAGGAGACCCACAGGCTGGCAAGAACAAAAAACCATCTACAGTCCCTGTGGGAGGCTACTTAGCGCAGTGTGCTGATGTGACATGGTGCCTGACTCGTCCAAGCCTCTCTTGGGACCAGCAGAGAAGTGTGGGAGTCTGGGAGTGTGTCCATAGCCTCACACTCGCCTTTGAACAGCCATTAGTGTTGCTAGAGCCTTAGAGTGTGTGTCTGTGGGGTAGAAGACAAATGGCGAAATTCACTCATCACATCAGCTGGTCCTGTGGGAGTACGAAACAGCAGGAGGACAGAGGGGGGTGAAGGGGGGGGTGGAGCAGAGGAACCGGGCTCTGGTTTCTCCCCCTTCCTGCTGTCCTGCTCCTCTTATACACTCCTCATTGCCCTCGGTCCTCTCTGCTCTTCATACATCCATAGTTGAGCTCTTATCTCTGTAGAAGAGGAAGTGGATGGAAGGGGGATCTCACTGCTTTGACCCAATTAGTTTGTCTAATTAAGAAGGTCTGCGGCTTGTGGGTCAGAGCTCAAACAAACCAAGAGCCAGAGAGACCTCTGACACCACTTTGTTAGAATATACTCTAGTGGAAGCTAAATCAGATCATAGCAGTATTTCTTAATGAAGGTGCTTAAAGCGTTAAGTTCTTCAGCCACCAGCATCATCACGAAATGTGTTTTTTATTGTGTTGGCTTTACAATTAGGCTTGGCAAAGAAAACACGGTCACAGCTACAGTAAATGAATTGCAGCAGTAAATGTCATCCATGTAACAGCTGCTTGGCAAAGACACTTTGACATGCAGATGTCCATGTATTAAATGTGCTTCTCCGCTGCTCAACAGATCTGTTATGATCCAGATGTCGGAACCAGCTCTGGCACTCTAATCAGCTCCATCAAAGACCCTTCAAAATATGAAGGACACTCTCTGACAACTCTGGGACTAACCTTCACTGTGAGGCCTTCACTGCTCGCATGACTTCACTCACTATGGCCTGCAGCCAACGTACGAGAACATACATTTTATGTTGCAAGAAAAACAGTGCAAAAGTAGTGAAGCGTGGGACACTGAGTGGAGTCCAGCAAAGAATATTGTTAAATAAGGCTTGTGAAACACGGAATATTTCTATCTAGTGCACATTTGAGACAGCAAATTTATGTCGACCCACAGCGAATGGCTTCATTTTTCTGGTTAGATGCCAATGCACTTCAATAACTGTCACTATATGGCTGATTCATGCATGCGTGGTACAAGAGCATATGTATGTTTAAAGGTATTTTTAAGCTGAAGGCAAGTAACTATATTTGTTTTATTGTACCTATTTCTCACTATGCATCTCCTTTATTGGGCAAGTAAGTAAGTACTCTATCAACACAATGAAACATGAGTCTTTAGTGACTCAAATGGAGACCTTTGTCGTGACTAGTGTTGGGTTCACCTGTCAGACATTTCTTTGTCAAATGTATTTGTTTATTGGTTGCTTATCTCGACCATAACCTGGAGGCAGGAAGGAGTCTCCTTCAAAAATGTTTTCGACACCCCATTATCCTTTTCATCCAAAAGACAGGATACAAACAGGAAAACTGATCATCTCGTGTTCAGGAACCGACGTAGCCAGCTAAAGTTCAGTGGGGCGGAACGCTGACGCCCGAGCCAGACTTGCTGCTGACAACGAGAATAGAAAGGAAATGTTCTGCTGGCTTAAAAAGTGTAGACAGATGCAACAAAGCTCTATCCTTTAAAGACATCTTGGACATAACCTCAGTATTATAAAACTTCTTAACAACCAAGTAAGAAAACAAGATGACAGAGGGTGATCAGCCACACAGTCACAAAAAGTGTTTGATACGCATTAATCCTCAACTGCATAGAGAAGAGTAATATATCTTAGCATATTAAATGAATGACAAAATTGTGTGTGTGTGTTGTCCATGTCTTACCTTCTGCATCAAACTCTATGACGTGACAATCTGATTGGCTAAGGCTCCATGGACAGTAAAAGACAGATCCTCCTTCTGTCACATCAACTTGCCGTGTGTTGGCCTTTGGCGCTCCAATAATAACACTTGCACTGTGAAGAAAAAGGAGGGAAATCGCTATAAATATGTTGTTTACCAAAACACAAGATCATTATAAACCTGCATTTCTTTACCGAAGTAACACTAAAGTTTGCAATTTGCAGTGCTTTGTCTGGTCTCAATTAAAAATTGCATGCCAGACCTCCCACTCGACATCTTTGAACATAATGCAGTGCATGCATTTTTACCACTTAGCAAGCTGTATTCTGACTCAAGAAGCAAAACATTTTAACAGGTTACAGCACTGGTTTACATAATCTCATACAACCAGGGAATACTGCTGCTATGTCATATGCACATGTGATGTTCATATACACTTGTTCCACTTGTGCGCAGTCACAAAACATGAGGAGAATCACTTGCACAGTCACACATGCACCCTGTAGGGCAGATTTAACAGCAAAAACAAGAAAGCAGACAGGTTAAGTGGAGTCACACTCTTGTTTCTACAGCTGTGGCACTAAACATCAATGTCCTTGGAGCTACACTGTACAACTACAGGAAGGGCAGCAGACCACTTCAACAGACATAGCAACAATCAGTGAAGTTACAGGCAATTCCAGGACTAAAAACACATGGGACAGACTTCAGAGATGAAAGAGGGGAAAGAAGCAGGGAGTGATAATAGGTAATAGAGAAAACTAAGATTTTGGCACGATACAACTGAAAAAAGTCTCCCGAGAGATAATATATCTTAAGTGGATGATTCAGCCATTACCTCATTGTGGTGGACTCACTTGACCAAACATTACAGATACAGTTGCCGACATTGATGTGGGTAAAGGAGGCATGGGATCACGGAGAGCAGACATGTCGAGGGGGGTTCCAAAACAGGAAGTGCACACCCTTCCCTAACCCAGATCTCCCAATAGTGCATGAACGTTTACATTTTTACTAAATTTAGCATCATACCCCGAAGGGTAACTACTCAGCAGGGTCTGGAGGAGAAAAGAGAAACCAGCATGAGTCAAAAGCAGTTTAGCCGTGCAATATTCCAAAGACTTGTAAATCCATGGTAATTAATCCCACTGAACCTATCTATTACCTCAGATGACAAAAGGCAGAGTTATTGGAAAAAAATGTAGAAAAGGGGAGCCAGGGATGCGTTGGTGGTCAGAACAAAGCTTTAAAACTTCCAAAAGCTACAGCTCTGAAAACACTCAACAGTGGGAGAACAAAGAGAAAGTCACTGAGCATAAGTTATGAATTTAATATCCCACCTTTACTGTGGTCTTAATACCTCCGAAGAGGTACAGTACAATGCCAATTCCAAACGTGGAGCAGAAACGCCTGGTTTGTGTTGGAAGCAGGAAAAAGAAACAAACTGGTCTGACTTTGAAAGCAAGAAAATGCATTCTCCTTTTTTTGACCACATGTGCAGATGTAGGAATATCCCAGTAGAGCTCCACCTGCATAGTAATCTAAATCACAGAAAGACTTCCTGCTTACAGATTCTCACAATAATACAGCTGAGGATCACCCTGCTGCTGTTTTCAGACCATCTAACACTAATAAAGAAAGTATTTGACACCACCATCCCACACTCCATTAGTCTCCTCTGAAATAGTTCACATTTCATCTGCAAAACATCATATACTGTTTGTCATCTGCAAATGGTCCAAATGTATTTGAGAAACATTTATTCTAAAATTCTAGTTTCCAGAACAATTATATTTCTGAGGGAAATTCTCTTGACCAACAGGTCTGTACTTTCTTGATAAATGGGCTGATGAGTCTACAGAAGATACTTAGAAATACCCTTAAGTGCAAGCATATGTACGTAATAATCAACACCACTGGATGAATATAAACACACTAAACAGGCCAAGGAAATTGGAAGGCACAGCATCTTTTGTTGAATCAGATCTGAACGAAGCCCAGCTGTAGTTGGAGGTGGCAGCTTTTCAAAGTAAAAAATACAGGAAATAACAAAACAAGCAGATCATGCTTTAATCAGCAGGTTGGCGAGTGAAACGACTTCACACTAGTGACACGTGCAGATGTGGGAACACACATACACATACTCACACAGACTGATAGCCATCTCTAAGTACTGTAAATGAGGATGAATTAGCATTTAATAGGCCTTTATCTGGGCAGGATCAGTCTAGTTGTAACTGGCATATCCCCACCCCTATACGGTATCTTCTAGAAGTGCACTCAAAAGGTAAAGCCTTTGTATCATTAGCACTTAATGAAGCTTTACAAATTCCTTTGCGAAATTAGGGGGTGCATGGAGTCGCCTCTTGGTGGAGGACAAGAGCCTTTCAGCTGGTCAGTAGAAAGAGAGACATGTTCATTGGTTCACTGGTTTGTTTTCAAGCTACACTGGATAAAGTCTGTAGTACTTTTGCACTATGAAAGGCAAATAGCATGTAGTTCAAGAATTAAGCCAACCATGTGCTTCTTGTGGTTCCCTTTGCACTTAATTAATCTGGATTGCCTTAAAATGCTTGTTGCTTATCCCAAACCAAACTACAGCTTGTCCAGTCATTCTATCACTATCTGTTATGTTTTAATTTGACATTATTACAATACTTAAGATAGAGTTTGGATAACAAACCTATATGTTTCACAAGGGGGACTTGAGCAATGCTTTTGTATGGGAGCAAGTGGATGAAATGCATTAGACGCCTCACCGTGTCTACCAACAGCAACTCCACCAGCTGCAATACAGCAGCCACTAATGACCCCACCACCCAGCTGACAATTTAGCATTAATTAGACTACTGTAAGTGATTTGGGCTGCAAGTGAGGAATGCGTAAACAACAGCTTCACTGTAACCAAGGAATGGGGTTCGTTTCATATGAAGCTCAAGCAATCAGAGGAAATTCTACAAAAAAAATCTCACCACACCATAATTGCCAGACTGTGACCACTATTTTATGTGGGGTTACGAAATTAGGGTTGATGCACAGTGCTGGAACTTGCTGATATGACACTATCATGCATGGCCGTGGCTAATAAGGTTTATGATGAGGTTACAGAAGGAGGTTGTCCGTGGGCAAATTCCTCTGTTATTCCCCCTCCCCCTTCCTCAAACACATTTCCCCCCCATTTCACATTTAATTGTCTTCCACCCAGCTGCAAGCTGATGTCACTTCAACGCTATTATAACCATTTTATGCTAGGAAGAGGGAAAAAAATCACAAACACATTTGTTAAGCATGCCAGTGCCTGCTGCACTGCCCATCTGAAGTCATAAACACAGCATAACGAATGCTATAGAACAGACGCCTGCAGAGTGACTGGAAAAAAAAGAGCAATGGTGGAGTTTACACTAAGCTATCAACACACACTTAAAGACTGGAGTGGTTCCATATCAGTAAAGTAACTCAGTTGCAGTGACCTGATCTCGACCAGTGGCAGCTCTTGACCTTCCGTGCTTTCACCACAGAGGAGAAATGGAAGATAAATAAAATACAACAAACATTTCTTTCCATCCCACTGTTGAAGAATGGCTGCATCTGAATCAATGGAAATGAAATATGGAGGTGGACAGTGAGTTGAAATGCTCAGTAAATTGAGGAATAATTGTATGATGTCATACTACTCACTGCATATATAGGCACTTAAATGAGATCAGCTGAATGACAGACATGAAAAGAACCAGTAGTGTGTGATGACTTATTCTAGACCACATGGAGCCATATGACTAGTCTTGCATCCTCTAAGAGCCAAGGCCAGACAGGAG
The DNA here is from genome assembly GCA_029814545.1 of Apogonichthyoides opercularis. Taxonomy (NCBI): domain Eukaryota; kingdom Metazoa; phylum Chordata; class Actinopteri; order Kurtiformes; family Apogonidae; genus Apogonichthyoides; species Apogonichthyoides opercularis. Next base: position 9,224,745 of record JAPTGW010000026.1, read on the forward strand.
CTGTTTCCTTACGGCTGCCATATGGACGATCGTCTTTTCACACACACATGTTCTCAGTGCTGCTGTCCAGGAGTCTGAAGATGATGAGAGTAACAGTGCCTGCTGGGATGGCGTGTGCTGACTACAGAAAGTCTAGTGTGCTGTGCTGAAGCCACGTTTTTGTATTGTCAGATGGTACTGTAAGTCTCTGAACCAGATAAAGGACTTATATGTCGCTCTCATGTCCAGGAGAAAATCATGACTTTTACAGCAATTTAGAAATTTCCCACAACTCAGGATGAAACAAACTAGACCATTGAGCACTGAACCCACACAAAAGCTGATCAGATAAACAATCTGGTCTGTCAAGGGTTTCATATCCCTGTTACCAAAAAGCATTTCCTTTCTATCCTCAAACAGGATGTTGGTGATGGGCAACAGGTGGTTGACAAATTATAAATGCTGAGGACAAGGTAACCAACAACGCTGTGTATTGTCACAATAGAAACATGTGGACATGCAAAGGAAGAAAAAAATTGGAGTTTAAGACAGTGCTTCAATGAGAATAAGAAGGATCAACAAGTTGATTTAGGGGACACTGTTTTTATTTACAGCAAAGAGTGAATTTGACTGCAGAGTATGAAAACAGATAATGACGCATATAGCTTTTCGCTATTGCTAGTCAACTCACGCCCCTAGTTTGGCTTTTAAGTACATGGTAATATGTAAACAAAATATACAGTCTTCATCCATAAAACCACAATGCACCACAAATACAGAAGTGCAACGAAATTCATACAAGAACACAGTGTACACAGTACAATTAGCTAAATATAATTCTGTTGTCATATTATACCATCATTACGGCTGCTTTACAGTTAATGTGTGAAACCAAGCAGCTGTTTTGTCAAAACCACTAAACATGTCAAGTCTGCGCAAAAAGTATTTCACAAGTGGCAAGTGTAAAATTTGAAACATCCCGCTACTTAAAAAAAATCATCAAATTGGCTTGTGGTCAAGCCTATGCATTTTCAGATCCCAAACTGTTGCCAACACCCATCCCTAAATTCCCAACCCCCCCTGTAATTGACAGTTCCACTGCTCTAAAATTCTCCTGCAGAGAGTTTAACTGCGGTGGTTCACACCTCTCCACAATACCCACGTCAGGGGGTCCAGTCCTCTCACCTCAGGATAGAGAGGCTGTTGTATTAAACGTGGTGACGGGGGGTGAAGCAGCTGTTGGAACACTTCTGTCCATACACCTCCCCTTCACAGACACCCCCACACATGCAGAGACAGTAATGGCCAAGCATTACATCTCATTTCCATCTGAAATATACGAACTTGTGCTCATTTGAATTTCAGCCAGCAGAATGTCATAGCACACAATCGGACGATGGCGTCATTTGCTTATTGCCATATAAAGGATAGCATTTATCAAGTTACCATAGATATGAGTCATTTCTTGACCTGGGGTTAAAACAAACCAGACCTGCTAGCAGTCAGAGATTAAATCTAGTGAAGTATGAGTCAGGACGACCCTGAGCAATGGCCAACTCAATTCCAAAGTAGACGTGACGTCCTCGGGGCATTCCCAACACTCCATAGTAGACCTGACAGGCGGGTCCACAGGCCCTTTAAACACATCGTCACCATCCACACCAAAATCCTTTTCCAGTGAAACACACACAGAGACTCATTATATAAAGCCCCTATTGCCAACAGACCAGTAAAAGCTAGACAGGAACTTTATGTTTGAGACAGACTCCTGTGTAGCCACTTTAAGTTTATACCAATTGACCTTTAAAGTGAGAGACAGTAATGTTCCCCACCTACTGGCCTGATTATCATAGGTGTATACAAGACTTGACAACACAAATTTTAGCTCTTCAAAGGCCAAGAAATTATGAAAGAAAGCGTCGTAGTGAAAATGTGTCCAATGGAAAACAGTAAACATTTCTACCATCAAACAAAGGGCCCCATTGTCTGCACGCAACAACGAGAACCTGGATGAAGAAAAGCTTGGCAGTCCAAATATACAAGCTGTACTCCTGCAACTCAAACACTTACTGGTTTGATTTAGAAACAGGTCCATAGAAAAGGACACCAATGAAAATAATAACAGAAAAGAGATTGTTCATATATGGAGAGAGGGTTCAGTGTAGACACAGAGAAAACATTACAGGTTTAGTGGCCGAATGAAAGACCAATCCAATGTCAATATTAGTTCAACTCCAACCCCATTAGAAGGGGTAACCTCCAGGAGACTGACCTACATGGACTGAGACACCTCGCCGTGTGCTTGTCATGACCAAACCATCCGTGAGCTAATGCACACCACCAAACACGTCACTGAAACACATGGGTAGACTGGAACACATTAGTATCTGCATGAGAGGATTGTCCATCATTAGACACTAACATTGCTTTTTAATGACCTAATCTCAGCTAGTGCAGTTGGAAAATAAGAGGGAGCATAAAAACTTACTTCCACTACTTAAAGAAGCATGTGGCTGAGAGATTAATGCGGTTCATCCACAGAATTGTTCAAAAGTTGTTCCATTTAGACAAAAAAAAAGTCTCAGTAACTGCACCAACCTGATTTATGGGGCTACATCAGAAGCTGGGTTGTAGCGACATAGACTCCAGACCATTTCTGTTATTATTTACACTCCCTGACCTTTGACTCTTTTATCTCTGACTGATCCACTCCCTTATGCCTGCCTGGTACCAGAAAAAGAGGAGCTAGTTATGGTTTGATTAAGTGTGCGATGGAAGAATCAGCTCTTTCCCATGAGTTAAAGGAAGATCGATGTGGAGACTGACACTGACAGAAAGACTGTAAAAAGTCCAGCTTCTCAACTCAGAATAACACACACACTCACAACAGGGGACCATATATCCACTTGACCTTCCTTTTGTGACAACACACAGTCACACGCAGTTCGCAGATACTATCCTCAGGCGTTCTTCCATGGTGGGCCTCTACCAGTGTCCAAATGTAATTTTATTACACCAGGCCGAAGGGCATGACAGAGACACATACATAAACTCATTGTCAAGTATCAGCCTCAAACTAGGAGAAAGTAAGCCTTTGTGTTTGCGGCCATGACAGACACATTTATGGATGGGAGATTTGCTTGTCTCTGTATCTACATCTGCTATCAGTCTCATGTCGTAAAAGCTCTCACCAACAGACTTCATCCCATGTCTACGTCAGGTTCAATCATCTTCAAAAAGCCGCTCTAACAGTTTTACTTATAAGATAGTCTTGGCACAGTTCATAGGAGCTCATCTTATCAAGAAAGAAACTCCCCGTGCAACCCTTAACTGACCTCACCTCGCGATTCAAACGACTCCCCCACTTTCCGTGTCTCCAAAATGTGGGCGATGATGATGTGATGGCAAAAACAAGCGATAACAGAACCTCATTTCATGACCCTGATTTTCTGATGTGTCAACTTCTAAGAAAGTTTAAAAGTGGCAGATACATGCGGTTGGCAGATAAAACAACTTTGTTTTGTTTGACATTTCTGAGTACACATCATCCCCAGGAAAATTACAGGCCACTGAGTTGTAGGAAGCTACACTTAAATATCATTCCTGCTCGGCACACACAAACCATTGTCCCATGTCCATAAAAAAGTGCCTCAGCTGTATGAAATTCAGATTAAGTCATCAGTAAGATGACGTCTGTCGGATACTTAATGAGACAAGGAGAGATGATGAGGAGAAAGGCTAGACAGTGGGGGAAGGTCTGTGGATGGATGAATTAAAAACCCCTGCAGGATGACATCAGCATAGGAGGAAGTAAGGGGGGGTGAGAAAGCGGAGGGGTGTACATGTATGTCCTAAATCATACCACTCTCCTAAAACCCCTTCTTCCTTGTCAAAGAAATAAAGACCAATGGGAGCAGGCTTTTAAAGAGACAGCGGGGGCCGATGGAAGAGGGGGGAACTTCTGCATGTCTGCTGTCCAGGGATGTGGGGAGGAGAAACAGGGAAACTAGAGCTGCTGCTAGCGGCCCACTCGGCACAAAGCCCTTTCTCAAATCCCAGCATGCTGGCTGGTTGAACAGTGGGCTGAGACACTACTGGTGCTCAGCAGACGTAGGCTCAGCCAGGAAGTCTGATCAAGTCTGAGACCTTGACTGTGGCTGAATAACCCTTTGTTAATGATTACTAATGATGGGTTGGGTCACTAAAATATACCCGGTGTACAGCAAAACAAATGTAGATCTGTCAACAACTGAATAAACCTATGTTTAGCTTCTGCTGCCTCTGGGTTGATACAAAGGACTACTTCCTGCAGTAACAGTCAGGTTGTCCTGCCCTGCTATATTTTCCTCAGACTTACTGGGGTATTAGACGGAACCACAGGCATGTCATGCATGACTTTAAGTCCCTCAAAATGACTGATGCCAAAATCTCCTCAAGAGGAATGTTCAGACAGTCACAGCATGCTGTCACAGCTCACACCCCCACTGAACCAAAAGCAACTCAATCAGCTGTGGCATTTAAGACCAGTACAATGAAATTGGTTGAGGTTGAAGTTAACTGGTTTTTACCAGCGTTTAGAGCCAAGGGCAGATTAAAAGGTCAATGTATAATGCCATTTAGAGCAATGAGATCAGGATGTGAAGGTAATTCAGAAAGAGCTTTGCTTGCATTAAGGTTCATCCTTTTCATGATGAATTACCACTCTCTTACACTGGCATCCTGCGGTTTCAGTGTATAGAATCACTGAAAGCACAAATTAAATTTCCTTCAATGAAAGTAAGATGTGTGTGTGGTGAGATGCGCTGTGCGTAAAGCATGTGTCCGGGGAGCGCTGTATACACACAAAACTTATTTTATGTCAGAGACCAAAAAAAGGCATCCCTCAAAAGCATTACGTTTTTCCTATTGGAAACCTACTCTGAGTCAGGGGAGTTGTAAAAGTTCTGAAGTTTGGCAAAGATCTCCAATAAACTCCGATGGAAAGTTTGCAACCAGCGCGCAACATACTTGTGTTCAGCTGGGTATCATGAACTGCCCAGATAGAATTATAAACAAATGTTAAAGAGCTCACACTGGAGTTGGCTGTTATGTGTTAACAGCTTGCCGTTCCAAGTGCTTTCTTGACTTGTTGCTATAATAGATGCATATATTCAGAAAATCAGAACTCACCTGGCTGACTCTGCCAAATAAAAGTCAACGGCATATCCGAAGTAGCTCCCTTGAGGTCCGCTATAAACAGCTGGGTTCTCCACGTCCAAGTTGAACGCTTCGCAGACAGGCTGAGAAACACTGGATAAAAGCCCGATAATACAAAGAAGTGAGCGGGCATGAAGGGCTAACGTTACCATCCCCGGCGTTTTTGCGCAAAATCGTTCCAAGCCCATATTTAAACAATAAATTAATCCAATTAAGTTTGGTTTAAATAGCGAATGTGTCCCAATTTGGTGCTTTCGCGTCCGTGGAACAGGAGTAAAAACAGTGGTGGGGCTAAAACTGCATCCCTGTAACTCTAAGCGGCCAATATCTCATTAATGCTCCGTCAGCTCCTCTGTGCGTCCTCGCTCCTCTGTCTGCGTCTCTTTCTCTGCGCCTCTCCAGGCCCACGCCTTCTCTGCTCACCTAATCACGATACATGGAGCTGGGAGTTCCCACACCCGTGACAAAGTTTGGGAGAGGTGGAGCCTGTGATTCCCTTAGAAAAACTTTTGAACCAGGCTTTTCTCAATGACCAACCAGTGTCAGAGTACATGTTTATCACTGGAGTAAAAACGTTGCCACTTTTTTAACCGACTTCTTAAACGTCCTTATCGACCGTTGACAGATTTTTATTCACCACAGGAACAATGGATCCAAAATCCTCCTTTGGGTTTTATCTCCCAGTTATCTTGACTCTTTGAAGCTGAAGGTGTCAGAGGGTCAGATGTTCAAGATGTACATGTGTCTTCTGTCAATAACATGTTAATTTGTATTTAATCTGTATCTTTCCTTTTTACAGGTAATCCAGGAATTCAAGCACAAATTAACCAGTAATCACCTGCACTGAATGTATTTCACATTTCTGCACATTTGATGTCATTTGATTGATGATTACATGTTCAGTTTTGACTTGTTTTTCATGTCAGAACCAGGAATAAACAGCCCCTGCTCCTACTGGTTAATTAAACCATCTAAATGTAAAATCCAATGACATAACTCCACACTAATTATACCTTCATCACACACAGTTTGCAGCTCAATGTGTGATCCATATGTATTTCCATCTAATTACAGTGTTGATCTGATTTGAACATATGATGTCTGCTGTTGCTGTCAGGGGGGTGTGGGAAGATTTCCCTGAATCACAGGAGAGCGATGCAGTTAGAAAGTGGTTAAGGCTGTGAAAAGCAACTACTGACTGAAATGAGACCTTTAATAAACTGATCCTGGACGGCTGGAATTAGTGACTGTTGGTTTAGCTGATTCACTCGAAGCCTCAGGGATTGAATATAGGGGCCAAATTTGGCTGTGTGGCAGTAGCAACATGAACTCTCTGTCAAGTGCTGCTTGTATTTATAACTGGTCTGAAGAGCTCGACAGAGGGAGCGTGGTCTGACTATAGACTGATGAGAGTAATCCAGAGTGTCTTGGGGGCCAGTTCACAGCTGCTGGGGGCACATGATGGTTCAAAGCCCTAATCCTGGAGTATCCCATTCTCTCACTCTGTTTTTAGGTCCACTGGATGAGACTGCAGATGAAGGAGACCCAAAGTTCAAGGCGTGGTTGGTGTTCCCATCAAAATGATTTGGAGCCTAAACTTTCCCACTGGAAGCAAACTTGTTTTTTGGAGTAAACTCTGAAATTAGATGCTAGCGCATTGCCTGCGGACGTGTTCATTAATTTAACATGAATGTCAGTTTGATTTGCATGTCTGGGTATTCCATCATTTCCATTTGTAAGACTGATGTAAGTCCTATAGTCATGTATGAGGTCAGTAAGAGGGGACAAGCAAATACTTGCCAGATAATCCCAGTATTGGCTCTTAGTCATTGTCTCCCTCAGAGCATAAGATAAGATAAGATAAGATAAACCTTTATTTGTCCCTCAGTGGGG
>JAPTGW010000026.1:9329972-9340770 GCA_029814545.1 Apogonichthyoides opercularis
GATTTAGGTCAGATTCTCTGAGCCCTTGAGTCAGGTGATCATATTATGTAAAGAATACTAGTGGCTTGCGGGTGGTATGCGCTTTGATTTGATAAATATACTTGAAAATGCAGTACTTACTGGCCTCGGCTTTCACTTTGTCCATCTCTCCAAGCAGAGTCACTTCTCTGTCCATTAAACTAGAAGCAAAAAAGAAGATGGTCAGGTTTTCATTCGAGTCTCAAGAGGAGACAAAAAACTGTGAACTGTTAACATTGATTACAAAGAAATTCTGGTAATGCAAAACAATTTGGGATAAAGAATTCAGCAGCTTCACTGAATGACAAACGCATGTGCGAAATAATGAGTGCTACATGTTACATTAATGATAAACATATACAGCAAGAGGAAGTGTCATACTGGCTGATTTTATCACAGGTTTGCAATACCACATAATATAACATGAAGGCACACTGCTATTAAATAACAGTTAAATCCATGGAAGTAAACTGTACTTTATATATTTTAGAAACATTGGTTAAAATACACTGCAAAGCATTTTCTAATCCAACTTCAAACAGTCATGATCTTTTTGTCTGTTTATGACTCAGTGACATATTACGCACGTGTGCACTGTATGGTTGACAGCAGGATCACGAGCATGTTCACTATTTAGGCTACACCACAGACAAACTTTATATTACTTTGTATCCAACACCTTCTCTGGTGGATTGTGGTTCATTCATCAATGCCTGAACAGTAAGCAGAAAAGAAAACCTCATCTATGTAGTTGAGCAGGAGACCAGAAGTATATTTTCATCCAGCTGTTTTTATTTACATTTGCACTTTGTACATTAAAAAAAGGAAATGCTGAAAGTTGGGGAAAAAATAAGTGCGATTTGGGTGAGGACAGATTTAGTGAATGATTGTACTCATCTGCTTTTGTGGACCAATAAGAAGACTACAGCATTACATACAGGAAAACAAATACCTTATTGGATACAAAAAATAGAATGCAATAGAATGAAGAGCAGGTGAAACAAACATTAAACAGACAAACTGTGGAAGAGTCTGGAACAATGTAAGACATACCAGACCAGCTGCTGGGTTCAGAATGAACTAAAGCTAAAACCAGAATTAAAGTTTTAGATAAAATACCTCTTCCGTCTACTCACTCATATCTGACGACGTGGTGTCATAACACTCATTTCTGTGACCAAACAGTCAACAACAGGGAAGCCTGTATTTTTAAATATGATTTTGCTCTTTAATGAGGCAAAAGTTAAGGTTCACAAGAGGCTGCATTCATTTATTTAACTAAAATTCAGTGATTATTGCAAATTTCCATAGTGTGTGTGTTTTACCTGCAGAAGAATGTGGTTTTAAGACGTAAAATACTGTTCAAGCTGATGGTCTATTTCACACTCTGCTCTTTGTTGACATAAATCATTATTTTGTTTACCTTCCCCAGAACTGGACAGCACAGACAGAACTGACAAATGAAACCTGAAGTGTGAAAATGTGAAACAAAGATCTGGTTTGCAGATGCAGTGGAAACATTACTTGCTAACGTTATCTAGTGTGTTATGCAATTTCATTTGTTAAAGGTTAACTCACTTAATTAACCCTGTAGGGAAATTCTATCCCCGCATTTTACACATCCTAACACACACAGCACCTCGCAGTAACACTTAGCACATTAGAAGCAGTGAGCTGCCATTGATGTCAAGGGACCAACGTCAGATCATCATCGGCACCATCGTCACGGGAACTAACACGAGACTTAGCTTATGTGTGCCTGCTTGTAATGACGGGGGTTTGAGTCCTCGACAAACCTAGAACCTTCTAGGACTGTAACTTATCAACTTCACCCACTTCCTCTGCTCTTTATAATCACATGTAAAGTAGCAGAATGAAGACTGGATGTGTTTTGTGGCCTCAGGGACACTCATGCAGAATACTGAATACACAATAATGAACAGAAGTGGAACCAGAAACAGTAAATGACGTCACAGCTTAACAAGTGGATCAGCCCCTCAGTAAAACCTGATATCTAACTGGCAGTTCTTAATATTTAACATAACAGTAGCTGATGAAATGCATGTACATTTGTATTTACTTTTCCCCTACTCTTTAAAAAAAATTAAATAAATTTAAAAAAATTGTAATATATAGTTTATAGATAGAAATCCAGTCACATGTGTGAGTACATCATCCACTTTAATATCTGTCGTCCTCTAAACAGCCAAACATATTTACTTAAAGTTTCTGTCCTTTTAAAAAGTACAAATGCACGAATACAGTTCTCTCCATCTTCTACATTAAGTATCAACTTCTGTATTCCCTGGAGAAATGAGCACTTTTTTCAGTTTTACAAAGAGTTTTCACACATTGTTTAATTTGCATCAAGACCTATCTCCAGAGCCTCTGAAGCCTGTCAGTGCCTCATGGGAACTGTAGGTTTTACTAATTACTCTTTAATGTTCGTTAAAACAAGGAAGTGCTCAAATTTGACAAGCCTGTGCTTTACTTGCAGGACGTTAAGTGCTCATCATCAAAAGACATATTCATCCCCTTTATCATAAAGCTACAGTATCGCATTTCAGAGCAGATACTCATCGATATACTTCTACAATATCTTAATACAGACCTCTCTGTCAGTATTAGACAAAACTAAGAAAAATCCCCTTGACTCACTGACCATGAATGAACAAAATAAAATGTAACTATACCCCTGCTTCAGTAAACATGACACATGGCCTTCCATGAACTCACTTCTCAACATTCCTCATGCATTTCATCACTAAAAATATAAAAAATAAAAAATTGACTTTTTGGCACTTTTTGTGGTGAACACAGGGAGAGAATTCACATACCAGCTCTGGAGCTCAGCAAATGTCTGCTTCATCCTCTTGATGGAGGAGTCCATCTCCTCTTTGACCACCATCCTGTAGCGGGTCAGTGAGGCTGTGCATCTCTGCAGGTCCTTCACAGATCGGTCGATGTTGGGAGCTGAGATGTACACATTTGACATGACATAAGCAGGTTTTCTATATTTCTATGTAGAATTACTATAAGAAATTAATCAAAGACTAAATACTGGGGCACATTTTGAGTTGTGCGAGGCTGTACTTGTGCAATATAAATATTCTGGTACACAACATATTATACATGTCCTACCCATCTTCTTGGTTCCTGATGACCCTTGCTGGCTCTCATCATTAAAAAGTGTGAAAGTGGAAGCGGGGGGATGTGAGTTTGAGCCTGGTCTGTGTCTGGGCTTGTTGCCTCTGGGACCTTGGTGATTCCTGCCTCCCGGCTGAGAGGCAGGACTTGGAGCGCTTCCTTGACTTTCTGCTTCTGCACCTGTGAGAAGACATATTACTTTACAACAGGAAACGTAAGCATTTTGAAAACTAACTTTCCCATTAAAGCTTAAAATAGGAATGAGTCGACAAGTCAGTGAGCGATAAATCAGACTCATGTCCTCACGTCAAATTTTAGAATGCTTTTTTCCCTTCAGGTAAAACGTGAGATTAAGGAATCCGGTAGTACTTGACATTTGAATAAAGGAAAGGATATGAAATGAAAAAACTGCAGGTGGCAAAAGGTCAGTCATTTACTGGAACAGAAGTACAGCTACTTGTTTAAAAGAGTACTATGAACTGATTCAACTTCCTTACTCCAGTAAAATACAAATGTACAAGCTCAAAAACATCCTCAAGGAATAAAACTAAAAAGGTATTTCTACAAGTCAAACAGCTGTCAGTGAAAAGATAAATTAAGCACACATCACTCATTTCAGTGTTAGGTCTCAGATTCCTCTTGTCTGTGCTCGAGTCTCCATCTCGTCTGCTTTCGTCATATATGGCTACATTCGTCATACATAACATCCACTGCTCTATACACAAAGTGGTCGTCTCTTCTGAGTTGTTTTCCCATTGACGTCTAGTAGTAGCTTGAAATTAGTCTTGATGTTTTGTGACGTAAAGTAAAAAAATAATCCCCATTGAACACATTAAGAACAAATGAATGAGCGTGTTTTCAAAAAATGTAAATAGTTTTTGCATTAAGATGTAGGTAGTCAAAGTAAAAAAAAGTGTCAGAAAAATAAGCACTCAAGTAAAGTGCAGCTACCTGAAAAATGTACACATACTCTGTACCTCTGGAAATACTACATACTAATATATGTATACACTAATCACAAAAATTGAAAACCGTCTTCTTTTTGCCATTATTGTTTTTAAATCGGAGCTGTGGTTACCGGTGGTTTCGGATGAAGCAGGTTCAGAGTCCAGCTCGGCTGCATCCAGAGAGGCAGAGTCCAATTGCTCACTCAGAGAATCCAGCGACTCTCCGTCCATCACGGATCCATTGGCGTGAAAGCCATTTATTTCATCCTTACTCTCCTGAATGGCTTCAGGTGGAGCGGGCTCTGCTGAAGCCTCCGCCTGGGGCTTGGGCTTCTTTTTCTTCTTGGGCTGGACATGAAGATATCGATGTCAAACCCTTTTGTTCAAACCCTTTGTTCATTATCTGTATCCTAATCAGTGTTCTGACATGGACCAATTTAGTACATGCAAGTATAATAACATGTTTTTTTTATTGCAGGTAAAGGAAGAATAAAAATATTGCAATTCAGATTGCACACGGTTTTGACACTTTATTAATAGTGGAGCTGTTTACTCAGTACACTTTAAAAAGGGCTCGCATCTGATACTTGACATGAATGTTACCTCTACAGAGAGACATTCAAGATACAGTTGTTCTGGTTCTTACCTTCTTCTTGCCTGTGACATTCCACTCCTTCAGGATCTCTACAGCACTACCTGTGTTGGAAAGCACATAGTGATGACACATGTGCATGGCAAAAACTGACAGGTTTAAACTGCCCTCAATTATATGAATGCCCTGAGGTGTTGTCAAGATGTTGCTAGAAATAAGGATCAAAGCATTATGACGTATGAGGACAGCCTTTCTGTTCTATTATTGAACCTGAGAATCTAAAGGCATGCAAACAACGCCCAATATTGGGATGCAAAGCATGATATACAGGAACAAGTTCTTATTTCCTCAAGGTTATGTTAAGAACAAACAACATGGGCTGCATGCCAGGATTATAGGTCTGACGTAGATGCAGCACACTGATGGCAATATAGTGACACATAAGATGCATATAAAAATCAATACTTGTGTTATGCAGGCTACTAGTGAGATAGTTACAGTGTGACACAGTTACCAAAGCATTACAGAGCAAACATATGCAATACCACCAGTTTTGTAGCTGGCCGTAAAAGCCTGGTGTATATTGAAATTTTTGCAGTAACAGTCTGACGTCCTTTTACCTTCTAAGAACGCTTGAACAGCCTTGTCGACGCAGTTTTCGAAGTGCTGCAGAACCAGCACAATCTCATTGTTGCTTTTGTTGGGGACGACTGCTCTGACAGCGCTGATCTATTTAGAAACAAACAGACAAAGAAAGAGGGAAGGGTTTATATCATCAGACCAAAATAACCTACTGAAATGAAAACATTTGCATTATTTCCATAAAGTGTTACATAAAACTTTGGAATACTGCAAAAAAAGAGGATGCAGTCCATTGTTCAAACTGTTTTGAAATGAATAAAGAGGTTTTAGTGCCGGTAGATTGTGGTGTATGGTTGTTGATTTCCATCTAAATATGAATGTTGTGTTTTTATCCCCCTGCTTCGTAGATGAGTCTGTGGAAAATGTTATGTCCTCATCAGGCCACATAACCCGCTGCTACTAATAGCCACATTCTCCCACTTCATGAGAACATGTGACAAGATGCTGAGGAAACAGCTGATCAATTATATTGGTTTAATGCTCGCTACCTCCAAATTTATTTGTGGTTTCATCTCATTTTCATCAACCCATCTCAAGGGAACATAAGAACATTTTTTGTGACATTCATGAAGTTTTTTCCAAGATCTGCCATTGAAACAAACAGCAACAGTTTCAAAATGTGCTATAAATACAATACAGAATCACAGCTATTGTTATACCACAGTTAAATTCTATCGCGTCCCATTTTTCGCAAATTGCTCCAGTATATGTTACAGCTCTGAAGGATGGGGTTTCTTGCTGTGACATTATGTCATTGCATACCTCAAGCAATTTTTTGTTTGGATTTAAGGTTATCTGAGGTGTTGAATTATGCCACAACCAGATCTCAGACATAGGGAGTATCCCAAGATGCTCCTCAAATGTTCTGATATCTTCTCGAAAAGTCTGCAGGCAGTGACCCATTGATGTGTGGTGTGCATTTCTTACCTTCTCCTTCATCCTCTCGGCTGTTCCTCCCTGCGACATGACCATCTTTGAGCGAGTGTCAAACACAACCCCCGAGGTATCTATGGGGGGGGAAAAAAAACAAAACCAACACACACACTGCATTGTGCATTCAAGCATGGGATCTTATTTGCAAACCTGTGAAAAACACGTCATTTGCTAAACAAAACATCCAGCACACATCTTCACAAGGATTTCCTGGACAATCAGAGGCCCTATTCTTGAATCCAAGCTGTGTTTGTGAAACCATTTGTTTTGTAGCCATGGAACCAACTGATATTTACATAGACACGCTTATTCATGCCAACAAATCAAAAGTAAAATTGAATTTACATGTCTAATTTGCCCATTATTTGTCAAGAAAAGCCTCATAATCACAAAATAATGTGCAATATGCATGTTGTTGTGTGGAGGTGGCAGTGCAGTCACTAACAAGCCACTTGAGTTAACAGCAGCAGCAGCACTTGTAAAAATAAAGGGAGAGAAAAAGCCATCACATCTGTGCTTCAACACTCTGGGCACCGCTTCAGATTTAAATGACTAATAACCAATACAGCCTCCAAAAAGACATTCTTTCAAAGCCCAAGGTTTCTGATATCGGAGAAAAAAATATAGAAGACCCACTCCACTAGTCTGAGATAACTATGAAAAACTCATTCTCAACAAATATCTAAGGACAAGTTCCTACTACAATTGATAAGCAAAAGTGTCCAGCTGATTATAAGGAGCAAAGTCCACGGCCATTTAAATGCAGAGGGAAAAAAGCAGGGCCCTTGTAAAGGTTGTTTTTCCCAAAGCATGAAAGTAGGTTAATGTCACTGTAAACGTTCACCTCATTTCCCTTTACAGCTATTCCAATTCAGTGTACAAGTATTGCTCGCCTTTGCACCACCCTCAGAATTTCAATAGGGTTTCATTACAGGCCAGGTGAAAACTATTCTGTGCACAAATAATTTTTCAGTTTGGTTCACCTGCAACTTGAACATTCATCCTTTGTGTTGTTTGGAAAATAAATATAATAACCAGTGGATTTTAGTTCCATCTTCTTGAAAAAGTAGCAACATGAAATTAATACATACCCCTTTGGCTGTTTTTCTTTGCCATGTTGTCCAAGAAAAGTGTTGTTGTGTATTCCTTCAAATGAATAACGATTGTTGCAAATATGTTTAAACTGGTATTCAAATAAAGGCCGTACGTGTGGTAACTTTCACTTTTAGTTGTTCTTGTTTGAGAAAACGCCAACGGGGCTCACAACTGGCAGGAAGATTGGAGGTCAGATGAGGCCTCCACAGTTTAGGCCAAGATTCAGGTTTCCTCCTTCGTTCTCCAACTCTGCAAGAAAAAAAGAAGAAAGGTTTGCGCTAGTGTCAAAACTGCAGAGAGTAAAAAATATATCATCTTATTCAAAGTAACTGTGGTCAAGCTGTTGAAGCAGAACTGTACAGAACGCAAATGTTCACTTTCTGAAGACTTGAAAATATTAATGCAAATAAAATGAAATCCATTTCCTCAAACTATAAAATATGAATGAAAAGCAGATTTCAATAAATTACTGTCTGTCTGGCAGTGTCCTAGAGAATCTGCAGTTAATTTTGTCCTTGGCAGAAACACTGCATTTACTTTGGGGGAAAAGTTAGCAGGGCTACTCAGCGACATCTTTGAAGGGCATTTCCTTTTTCTCAGTTCTCTTCGAGAGTGGTGGGTGACAGAGCTGTGAGGTTTGTGTCAAAAATGTATCATGCCTTAATACTCTAGGCGTTTCCTAAATTTGCAAATGTGGCCTGTAGCTGCAAGCATCCAATTCACTGAATTTATATTTTTCGGCCATGATGAAGAAATCAAAATTATATGAACTTGTAGAACAGTTCACAGATTAGGGTGTTATACCAGATCACTTTAGACCAGAGACATAAGAACAAGTTTCTTTGTAAAAATAAATAGCTAAAAAACAACAGCCATACAAGTGTGTATGCAAAATATTCAATAGCTGCAACTTTAAACACCGCATTAATAAACTAGCAACCACAATATGCTGAGCAGCTTGTAAGGCTACTTACATTAAAGCAACAATAAATCATTTGCTTGATCATTAAATACAAATAAAAAAAGTAAGTGTTATTTGACAATAAACCTGCATTGAACCTCCCATGTTTGACCATGCTTTAATGAAAAAGAAAATGGGAATAAGAAATTCTACCATTTACAGCAATTCCTCTTCGCATTCCTCATCCAAAAACAAGAAAAGACATGCATGCAGTGTAACTTTGCTTAAATGTTACCTACTTCAAATACTAAAATTGTAATATGGAAAACACATAAGATGAAGCAATAATTAAAGATTTTTAATATTATATCATCTCAAATTTAACTGACATAAACAACATATTGGGCAATTAAAGCTACACAGCTGTATTACATAGAGGAATCACTGTATTTCTGCATTTAACTGTAATGCAAAAATAGCGCCTCTAGATGTCCAACTCAGTCTTAGACACGATGCCATCACTCTGCTGGCCGATCAATATTCTGCTGGTATCAAACCAACACTGTCTGCCCGACTGTGGCCATATCAGAGTCTGCTTTAATTATGTCTCTTTGAGGCTTGACAAAAGCTCCACCTTCAGCAATCTGGACTTGTTTTAATGGGCCAGCTGGTTCCCCCTCTTAGGTTTCTTTTTCTGTCCATAGCCGACGAGAAAAGAAAACTCAGAAGCTGTACAAACCCACACCCTGTTGATTAGGACTAACCATGCCAGTAGTGCTTCCACCACACCTTTGCTCACGTCAAACCAACAAGTGACACTGTTGCTGCCACTCATGAGCACTAGGACGCATTATATTTATTAAGAGGGATGGTGCTTGAATCTTTAAGAGAGCCAGCTGTACTTGTGTTGAGTGACGTAAACCGTAGGACGTCAAAGCTCAGCACTCCATTGATCACAGACTGAGACTAAAAAGTTTGTTTGTGCTGAGCAAACCAAGAAATAAATCTATATCCTACATTCAATGACACATCTAAACAGGCTTCTGTCTCTAGAACTAAGTACATCTGCTCCTCAGATAGGGCTGCATACCATAGTTTTAGCATAGAGGTTCACTTTTACAATCATCACAGCCACAAGATTTTTCACTAACATCTGTATTTGTAGATAAACATTGTGATCAACATAATCCACACCTTACCTTTATTAAAACCTGAACTCAATAAAAGGTAATGGACATTATTTATGGCTTTCATGCGTTCACTTACCTCAGCACAATACGTGACTTCTGTAGCAAATCAGTGTAATTTGACTGAGTGGAGGCCAAATGAGCTTGCAAATCTTACTGCGAGATGGTCTTAAAGCTACGTGCAAATACATTGACATAAATTCGCTTTTTTTTTCTTGTCAGGAGGAAATAAAAATAATCTATGTTTTAGGTCATCAGTCTTATGATCATCATTAAATAGCTACCTTAGTGTTATTTTAGCTAACGTTATCTGGTGAGCGATGTTACTTGCGAGTCATAGCTAGCTGGTTATAACATTAGCTTGTGTAATATTGTAATATTTTACAAACTTTCACACAATAGGGCTCTCGCGATCAGCGTTTCATGTCCAAGCAGCTCAGGTCGCATATTCTGGCCAAGCTCCGGAGGTTGCGTTAACGTTAGCCCGCTAACATTAAATGATTAGCGTTAGCTCTGCAAGGTCTGCGTCACAGGTGCCAATAAAATGCACATAACGTCACAATTAAAACTGGTTGTAATTATAAGCACCGGCGGCATCAAGTATCATCGCCTTCTTTGCGGATGGACCGTTGAATGCAGCCCTAGCTAGCGCCCAGCTAACAGATTGCTTGGCTCTTATTATTCAATGCCCTGCTGTAACGCTAGCCATTTCTAAGCTACCCGACTTTGACGTTAAACCGCTCAGCCTCCGTTAAAGCATCTACCTTTTGTCTGGTTAAGTTGTACACTGTCTTGGTAAATAAACTGTAGAAAATACGTACTTGTGTTGGCAACAAAACTGAGCAGTAGATTCTGGAAAAAGGTTACCGCAGCTCCTACAGCCAGCCGTCTTTAATGCCAAGTCGTCTGCTGTGGCAATATTTTTCTCGACCAGACTCCCTCAGGGTTGCCAGATCGGATGGGAACTACCCCCACTTTAGTACACTTAAAGAGGAAGGGAAATGCAGTGCGATGGGCATCCGGTCAATTCAATTAAGGTATTTTATGTTTGTTTGTTTTATTTCAAAATTTCTACTCGAAATTAAGTTGATGTTTAATGAAAACATCTTCGGTCAGAATCATCAGGCTGTTATTATTCCACAATCTATTATTATTTACTTTTTTTTTTTTAATTTATCATAGTTTATTTTCATTTTAATTCTGTTAAAATAGAAAAAGAACTTAATTGGTAGATGTGATAAATGTCATGCTAATTATGGCCATATTATTTCGCCCAGGACTAAGTTATAAACATGTTTGTGATTGATGCAACCTGGTGCCACATTTAGATTGTTTT
>JAPTGW010000026.1:9354066-9368761 GCA_029814545.1 Apogonichthyoides opercularis
GGAGTGAAGTTATTTACATGTGGTTTCAGCTTTCAACACAGTCCTGTTTGTCTCCAAATTCACCCAGTTTAGTTAATTTGCAGGAGCATTTTTAAAACTATTTGAGCTTGATTATCAACATGGATTACAGTAGGATTGCTGAAATTATTTTCTGTACACACAAATCATAAAAAAACTCATATCTGTTATTTCTTTGGTGTCTTTGCTTCTGCATTTATTGTATATAAAAGAAAAAAGATGCTATTTAAAACGTGCCCTCCTTGACTTTTGCCTGAATACTGATGACAAGTTGGATATCTTAGATGCATAAAAATGTGATTTTGACATGACTTCAAAAAGAGAAGCATACGGATGAGGTGGACCCTCTGCCAACAGAGAGACGAGGAAACAGATGGGTTTTACACAAACAGCACAAACATCAAGAACACTGAGTTAAAGAGCTTGGCAGTCTCACTTGATGAAACAGTGAGGAATGGAGGCGCTTTTAATGAGCATCTCTCCTGTGATGCAGAATGTGAAAAGACAAACTGTTAGCTCTTAAAGGGGCAGTTACAGTTGGTTGGCTCTGAATAGCAAAACCGTATGGTTCTACTCACCTCTTGCTGAGTAGATTTGGTCAGTAAGCATCTACCTGTTTTGTGTAGAAGGTGCAGCTTAGATATGGAGATTAGATTGTAATTTAAACTCCCCTACAGCAGAATTTGATATTAGTTTATCATTAATGAAGTTCCTAAAGGAGAGGGTTTTTATCCACACCTGCTCTTTTCAGTGCTTTTCTGTCTAAACATTGTAGATGTATGCACATGCAGTTTAACAAACAGAGGCAGCTGGTTAGTGTCTTTGAATTGTTGTTGATTTGTGTGACTGTTGGTTATCAGCCAACAGATGGCGCCAGATGTATTGGAAGGGTCAGAGCAAAGGCAGACATCAGTTAAAGTCATGTTGAATTAAGGAATGGTAGTTTTTATAATCACAAAAGTGACCTGTTGTTTGCTGTCTCAAAAACACCAGTTGCCGGCATTTTTTTTTTAAATTTACATTTTATATTTTTTTTCTGTCTTGCTTTTGCTGTTTTTCTGAGTAATGAAGATGTATGTAAAAGAGGCAGATGAGCAGCTCACAATGTGGAAAAGATAATAAATAATAATTGAATCAAATGCACTGTTCTTCTTTTTGCAGTTGGTGTTTAATAGCTCTGTCAGCTTGTGTTTGTAGATCTGTGCTGAAACCTTGTGGTAACCCCTCACCCAATCAGAAGGCAGTTATATTTCCTCCCAGACAGTCACTCAAAAGACGATGCCGTTCTCAGGTCAATATCTTTGAAGTGTCAGTGTAGCCGAGCTCAATTTTGCAGGTTGTTTTCAATAATTTAGTTGATATGCTGCGAGCGTCTGTGGCAGTGGGAGGCGAACGCTGTCTGCTGTGTTGAAGAGTGTTGCAGGGATATGTATGCAGGGCCATGGTTTTCCTACCTGCCTTCCGTTGCCGATCACTTATAGCGGTTGTTGTTACAAACACAGCACACCCACGGGTGATGTAATTGGATTCCATGGGTCCCCATTTTACAGTCCATTGGCATGTAATGAAATCAGTTATTTACTTTCATCATAAAATCTGATAAGGGGCAACATCTGCCAGGGTAAAGTTTGAGTGAGTGCTGCACATGAATGTTGATGTGTGGTCTGCAACATTCTGATCTGTAGACCTCTGAAGCTGCTGCTGCGTCTCCTTGAATAAACACTTGTTGTAAACTTGTCGCTTAACTCTTAGAAAATGCAACATGTGAATACAGATATGACAGTATACATTTATTTTGTCATATGTTTACTTTTACTGACATAACTATTGTGGAACAATGTAAAAACAGGAGTCGTAATCACTTTCCCATAGTTGTCTTGAAAGAGAGGATTGTGCTGCAAAGTGTCTTGTTTCAGAGCCCCTGCTCTGCTATGCTCTGCCTGCTGTCTCATTATACTGCTGCTGCGCTGCTGGAGGACACTGAAGGACATAAGCGATTGGATTCAAGTGTTGTATATTCCCTGGAAACCAATCAAGAAAAGCCCCAGAATAATAATCCCTGTCCGCTGTCATGATTCATTTTTATTTTGTTCCATATTTTTCTCTGGCTTTTGAGTCATTCAGAAAGAGTAGTTCCAGCATAAAATCAATGTTCCATTAAAATTTAATGACCAGGAAGGGCTTAATAGTGGTGGAACAGATGCCTCTGCTTTTGATAACACCGACATCTCAGGAACTCCTATTGCTGTTGTCAGATCCTCTGACCGTTCCTGTTCTTTTCAGCTCAAGACGGCTGCTGTGAAAAACAAAGGATATTGGTATTTTGCACCTAGTACCAGTGAAATCAAAAGTTAGTAAATTGACAGTAAAGCTCATAAAATCCATCAAACATTGACAGAGGAGGCTACAGCTGATGGCACATTATAGTCATAACTATAATTACTCATTGAGCTAATATTGAATTAGGGCTATTGAGATTCCATACTCACTGTTACTTTTAATATAATTTTATATCATTCATGTACAGTATATTTTATAAAAAAGAAAGGCATATAAACATGGCATTAACAAGTTAGCTTGTAAGATATTGCTCAATTACGCAACAGATTTTATTCACAGGTAGAAAATAAACAGCTTTAACATATCTTAAAGTGATGATTTTAAGTGTGATAATTTAATAAGGAAAATATTAGACATTTGCTTGATTCTTTTTTCTAAAATTATATGATGTAATGGTTTTTATGTTTAATATTTGGCCTGGGAAATTAATGGTTATATTTACATTGCAATAGATATTATTTTTTGTTTTTTGTGTTAATTTTGGTTAATTTTAGCCATGCTGAACAAAGATTTTAGAATTGTTTAGTAGAATATAGAAAGTAGATTTGTAAACTGTTCCACTGCTCGGCAAGTGTTTGTCATGTTCTGACCATGAAGAAGACGTTAAACCCACAAATAACCATCTGGTCCAGAAATCAGTCTTAATACTGTCTAGAGCTCAGCAATATGGCCAAAAAATCCAATCATGATTTTTTTCTCCCTCAAAATAATGGATTTTTTATTTTTATTGATTCTTTCTGGCTACATGAACTGAAGACAAAACATGACTGACAAACACTCTTTCTTTACTTAAGCTATACACTGTAATATATTAAATTTCTTGTAATATGTCACAAGAAGCAAACAGGTTTCATTATGAATTTTTGTTGAATATGGAAGGCTTCTAGAGGAATAGTCTTTATCCTGAGGTTTGTGTATTTTTCACAATTTTCAGCAAAACATCAAAATCTCCCTAATCTAAACTGAATTCTCTGAAAACTGTATTCTCCAGAACTAATACTGACTGATATGTAAAGTTTTATCGTGACAGTATTTTTGGCGATATCACCAGGCCCTAAGTATAAGACATCACAGTAAATGTATTGTTTTGAGGCTTTTAGACATAGTAAACAATTCACTAGCATCACAATGGTATGTGAATGGGCATCATTTCATATCAGATTATATGATTCCTTGAACCGGGTCCCTGTTATCTGCAAATATCTACAGAAGATGTGTGTGTATTTTAAAAATAAAAATACCCATTTCCATTTTAATCTGATTAAACGCCTGGGTCTTGTTTGAAAACAAATGAGAGTGAACTTGTAGGTTCCTTGTGCTATTGTTTTTATTACTTTATCATTGCTATTGTTGTCATCATTATTAATTGTAGCAGAACAAGATAAATCAAAACACCCCTCAGCAATCATGGCTTAAGTTTCTTCATACTCAGCTGGAACAGAGAGATAGAAAGATAAAGAGAGAGGAAGAGAGAGAGAGTGAGAAAGTGGAAAATCTTAATCAGTTTTTTTTTTCTTTGAGGACCATATTGAAGGTTTCAAGCAGCCAAACATATGTTGAAGGCTTTTTTCATGGAAATCATACTTTTTGGCACTTTTCATTGCGCAGCCAAGCCGGGCACATAAATAAAAGAAAACAAGAACAGAAAATCATACAGAACATGATCAAATCTTTGAGAATACACAGAGTTTGAAGTTTTTGTTTTTAACTTACAACAGATAGCTTTTAATCAAGACACTCCCTGATTCACATGGCCACCCAGACTGCAATTGGTACCTGTATTCGTCTTTTTTTTTCTTTAAAAAAACAAAAAAACCAAAAACAGCATGAATAGAAAAAGAGCAATTAAATGTCTACATGCATTGTCATATTATTGCTGTGATATATTTACAGATATATTTACAAAATCATCAAAGAGGAACAATGTTTCCCTATGTCTAAATTCAGAATAAGAACTCAGAATCAAATTGTGCCTCCTTTTCTGTCTGTATTCAGTGTTTTTCTCTATAATGCTGCTGCTTTTAGATGCAAGCTGCCGCCTGCATTTCATATTGATGTTTATAATGATCTCATTGCTTTATGCCTGATTAAAACATTTTCCAGGTTTTTAAACACATACATTAGAAAGTAAGATGTAATGGTTTTAGGTTTTATGATATAACGATTTTTTTTCTTTGCAAAATTCAATAAAACTGCAAACCTGCCAGGCTGTGTGTTCAGCGAGTGAATCAAGAGACAGGTGGTTTGGATGCTCTCATGCAGTGATTCAGCTGTAGCACTTAGACGACCATTGACAAGATGATGGTGAAACGGGGAGGGGGGCACGGACAAACAGAGCAGAAACCCGTCTTTTCTCTTTCCTCCTCAGTTTTGTTTTTTAGGGTGAGCTCAGCATTACTGCGCTCGTGTCATCCATTTGGAATATGCAAATAGCTGACAGTGCATTTGCCTGCTGGTGCTTGACCTTCCCCTTGGAGGTCGCTCACCGACTCAATTACGCTCCCTATCTGCAGTCTGTCTGCAAACACCTGTTATCCTCCCACACTCCGCCACCCTCCGCCAATCCCACTTCAGCACTCCTCATCCTCTGCGTCTGTTTAGAGGCAGTTGGGATGGGATGAGGATGGCTGATGGGGAGAGATGTGAGGCACGGACGAATGATGAGGGAACTGGAAGAGCGTAACAGCGCGTCATTTTAATATAACAATCTTAAAAACTTTCTCTACCAAGATGGCTCACGTCAGGATCATTTCCATTAGTGCTGGTTATGTGTGTAGACAGCCAACCTTATGTTATCTGAGTCCCATGCTCTCCTTTGACGCCTCAGAGATTTGCTAAGCTGTTTTAAGATAGTTGTGTGTGATTGGGGAGCAGCGGTGACTTTGAATTTAACTATATTTTAATGGTCTAGTATGTCAGTGGCTTAAAATGAGAATTATTGTTGCATTATACATATCCTGCCAGCAGTTCAGTTAAAGCATATCTGTGCCACAGCTGCCAAAGGAGATTTTTACCTGGTTGCTTTAAAAAAAAACAAATAAAAAACACACACATAAATAAAATAAATGTATAGCAGCCTTTTCCAATCAAATTGATACAGTTTTGGATTTGCTCTATGGAAGATTCAGTGTTTCTCATAATCACTGGGTCACTATTATTATTGCTTTTACACATTTGAAGCCTTGGTGTAACTAGTACTACACAAGTGCACCAACATTATTCAATTCTCTCACTTTAACAAACAGCTACTGGTGTATTTTCAGGGCAATGTACATGTGTACATCACATTAAACATTTGTGAGAATTATTTATTGCCTGAGACTAAAGGACAAATGGGCAACAAATCTCCAGTCACAAGGAGGCAGTGTCATTTTGGAAACAGCAAGATAGAGAATATTTAAAAGTTTAATTTTCATTGTTTCATTTTATTGCCCTAGATCCACTGAAAACAGGACAGCTGTGATTGTTATACATGTCAATTGCTGTGTGAGTAGTTATTGCCATGAAACAAAAGTAAATCTGCATTCATTGCGTTACGTCTTCTAGCACTGGTTCTGTACATTGTTCCTCTTTAAAAAACTAAGTCCCATGGACTCTCTACAGTTTTCATGCATATCAACATTTTCTTTGAAGATCAGCAGCATCTTACAAGGTCAATGGATGTTCATTTTTTAAACTCATTATAAACAATAAATAAATACATGATAATTTAGCAAGTTTTCAATAAATACACAAAAATAAAGTAATAAATAAATAAATAGGTAAATAAATAGATAAATAGGTAGATAAATAAAGTATTTACATGATAAATAGATGGTATGCATCTAAACCGTGGGCGAAGCTTTGAGCGACATACTACAAACAGACAAACAGATTGATTTGACTGTCACTTTGTAACTGAGGGTGTGTGAGTCCATACCTTCACTTTGAGGTAACACTGGCGGAAGGAAGAGCACCTCAAACACCGGGCAAAGACTGTTATTTAAGACTGGACGATGCACCATAAAGGCAGCAGAGTTTATGCAAGCCACCATGGTGGAGGAAGAACAACGAGAAATTTCATTGCTATAGACAAGTCAACCGCACATGGCACTTATAACAATAGATCATTTGGTCTGGCTCTCAGTGTTTTTGTCCAAGTCCAAGTTGTGAGACTATAAATTTGATCAGACGGAGTGAATGATAACCTGTTCAACAGGCTTCTTAAGTATTTTAAAATCACTGCACTTGCAGATTTGAGTTGAGTGGACCTATGGCCTATGATCTTGTAGCTTATGTAGTTCATTAAACGAGCTGAGCTTTAGCAATTTTTTTGAAAACCCACAGTTACAAAGATGCTATTGACCAACAAGGGATAACAAGCACAAAAAAATAAATTTAGAAAAATCAAATAGAAAAATAACATCCGTTGAATTGAAACATTGGTGTGGAAAAAGGGGTTTGTCTTTTTACCTTTTAAAATGATCTCCCTTTTTTTGCAAATACTGTCATAGTTCACATTTTCATAAAAAGTTCATGTTGGCAGTTGCAAAAGAATTCAATTCTTAGCAAATAAAAAGCAGCATAAAAATACAAGAGGTCATTTTGTCTCTAAAAAACAAAAGAACACTGTTAGTCCTTTTTTATGTTTTTTTTCTTTTTCCATTACTATTTGCTATAAAATATCAGGAATCTAAATATTATTACTATTGATATCAATATCATTATAGTCATTGATAAAAATTCACATGCCAGGCCTCATATATAATTGTGTGTGTGTGTGTGTGTGTGTGTGTGTGTTTGTATGTGCACACGTGCGTAGATGAATGTGTGTCTGTGTGTGCATATGCATGTCAGTGCGTGTAATGTGTGCCCACGTCTGTGTGGGCGCATGTCACTTAATTGTGTACAACTATCATCTACAGTTTCTATTTGGGGGAAGGTTGTTTGATTGTTAGTTCCTGTGGATGATTAGCTACTGTGCAGGGAAAAAATCCAGCATCTTTTGAAATTGTCTTTGCCATAATCATTAGAGTTTCTTCACGTAATCTCAGTGAAAATATTGCTTTCTAAAAAAAGGGAAGAAAAAAGGCATGGAGGGCAGAGTGAACAGGGTTATTGGTTGTGAACCTACAACAGGGGTTCAAAATTTAGCTTCTTCCTCGTGGTTAGTTTTCTGATCCAGAGTCGTCTTCGTCTGCAGAACCCTTTAAGCAAGCTGACTCATAGTGCGTGTTCAGGTAGGACTTGAGAGCGAAGGTCTTATTGCAGCGCTTGCATCTGTAGTGCTTGAAGGCAGAGTGTGTTTGCATGTGGGCGCGGAGGTTTGAACGGTCAGCAAAGGCTTTGCCACAGTGGGCGCAGGCAAAGGGCTTCTCCCCCGTGTGTGAGCGCATGTGACCTTGAAGGAGCCACGGTCGGCTGAAGGCCTTGCTGCACACATCGCATTTGTGCTTGAGGTCATGGGTGAGGATGTGCATGGCCAACGCCGGCATGGACACATAGACTTTATTGCAGGTGGGACACTTGCGGGCCATCTTGCTGTCCAGGCTGCGGTGCGTCTGCTTGTGTCTGCTGAGGTTGGAGGAGGTGGCGTACGTCTTGCCGCACTCATTGCAGGTGTGGCGAGGCGTGCCGGCCCCCCTCTCCTGAGCCACAGCGTTGGCAGTGCTGCTTCTTGAGCTCCCTCCATGACTCTCGCTGTCCCCCTTCCGCCTCGAGCGCCCGTCAGAGATGAAAAAGGCATCCATGGTGTAACCCTCGGCCAGGGCCTCCGATTCACCACTGTAGAAGCCGCTGGCTGTCATGCCAGACTGGGGGCTATCGGGGTGCTTCAGGTCGGGGTCACAGTACTCCCCTCCGCTGCTCACCTGGGTGTACAGGGGGTCTGACACCGGCGAAGCCAGCTTGTGCTCCATCTTCTTCTCCCCCTGGTATACAGATGGCGTGATGTAATCCTGGATGTAGCCTGGGTAAGAGACACACGCAAACACAGTTGGCCAGGGGTTGTGATGGATAAGGACACAGTGGCATGTGGGTGATTACATGATTATCATGTTGGATGGTTGCCCTTCATGAAATGGTGAAAGAGTAGCAGCGTAGATTGCATTTTTCCACATCTAACAGGTTATATACACAATAGCACAGTAATGCAGGGAAACATGATGCGCTTAACTGCATTCAGGAAGGTTGCAATTTTACAGTCAGGATGAGTAGTAGATAATAGCTCGTCAAAGAATTCTCCTGTGTAAGGGGATGCATATTACAGCCCCTCTTAACTAAAGCGGTCTCATTGATTAGAACTTCTTGTAATGATATGATTTTCTTCATCTATGAAATGTCAATCCTCTGTGGCTAAGGCCTGTCCATGTTTTCTTAATGAAGGTTCTTTGAGTACTCACATTGTGAGTCAAACAGAGAGCACACGTATCAAGGGGCACTGGCTCAGAGCAGCACTGCATTTAATTCATAACAGATGCTAATAAACGTGTGTACATACATTCATTCTCCTAATTAATCTGTTTTTTCAGGGGTGTTGTAAAAAAACATATCTCAAGACAAGTTTGCAGTCCCGATTGTGCAGGTTACATTCAGTTATGTTCAGACTTGTTACATAGCTGCTTTTGTAGGATTTACTGCTACTTCTCAAGTAGGTTTATATGTGATGCATTAAAGCACAAAACACCATAAGTGATTTAAATGTCTCCAACTATACAGAGCACGATTTTAGGAAGATATATTTTAGTTGGCATCGTACATGTATTTTCTTTCTTTCTGAAGCTGCTTCCTGCCAAAGGAGCTAAAAGGCTTGGTGGCAGTTAAATCCATCTAAATAGATCTCAGTACATTCTTGTGAATTGATGTGAGTAAAAATATAAGATTTAGTGAAATTTCTTCCTCAAATGAAATAGTGCATAACTGCACAAAAAAGCCATTCCTAAACACTGTGTGCAGCAAGCAGTGGAAATTAGGTATTGACTGCGTTTTAATGAAATTCAAAGTTTTGAACTGATCAATAGACTATCATCTGTAAAATACTGCAGCTGTTAGAACAGCCGAGCACCGGAGAAGATAGAAATAGTATGAGGAATCAGATCAAGTATCTGCGACACACAATAATAGTTTTTTGAGCACGGTGTACTTGAGGACTAATACTGTATGCGATCCTCGGTATCGCAAGGAAGCAAATTCCCCACATTGTTTGTGAAGAGGGTCACCTGTCTACAGCACCGAGCACACTGAAGTGCCTTCAAGAAACAGGCCATTAAGAAATCAGTTGAAGTGCTCTCTTACTACAGTGTCTCCTTTCCCAAGGGGTTCTGTTCACACACCCACTTTGTCAAAGACATGACCATGACACCCGGGGACAGGGAAATACCACGCCTGTGCTCACTGCATGAGTTTACCATTTTAAAACCCACAGATGGTGAGGGAGGAACTCCAAAACCAAAAACTAGCAAAATAATTAAAGAGGGAGTAAAACACTAAATTCACTGTTGTGTTGAAATTACAAATGCCTTGAACAGTCATTAGCTGAATCACAACCTCATGATTAATCAGATGTATTTTTACAGTTACTATTCCATCCATAGTTGAAGGCTCTACAGTGCAAACACCAATACAGCACTGTGGCCATTATTATGTTAAGATTTTTCCACCCTACAAAACATACTGTATCAGTGTATGCACAGTTGTTTACTATGTTTCAATTACCCAAGGTCAGACAAGGAGCTCATCATTTAGGACTTGCGCTGTATCAGCCTTTACAGCTCATAGACTCATTTCTCTAATGCAAAGCAAGCATGTAATTAATGGACCCTCTCAGCCACCCCTCTTTGTTGTTCGACAGACACTCAAGTCAAATGTCTCCACAAAGGGGGAAAGAAAATCTCCTGGCACAGGAGAAGTGCTGATGCGAGGGATTTTAGCCACGCTGAGAATTCTTTTATTTTGCCCTTTTTTGACTCAGCATGAAAACTGTGATTCTTTTGTCCAAATTAAATATCTTTTGTTAACAGAATTGTGCAGGCTAATTGTTTCTTTCTTCTACTTAAATTGTGCTTATTTTTCATGGTGATGAACAATAGAATCAAGAACAATAGAGAGTGAAAGTAATATTTGTAAGTATGTTAAAAATGTGCAGCAGAAAATCCAAGCACTGTTCATTCAACCTAAGAAAATATATCTGGTGAAGATACAGTCTTGTCTATATTTTTTTTTAAATCCTACTTTTATATGTTGCCATATATTTTTACATTCTTTATTCAACAAGTATCTTAAATTTAACCACTGATTATTGTTTACAAAATACTTATTAAAATACTGTTGGTTATTTTCACTAATCCTGATCTCTTTAAATTTCCCTTGCCTGTGTGACTTGGTTGAATAACAGGTGGCATCATCACAACATTTTGCCGTGGACTGTGATTGTGAAAATACCCTAACAAATCATAACAAAGACACACATATGGCCCTGTAAACGTGGCCACAAAATGGAAGCGGTGAGCTTAAAGCAGACTGTGAAAGTGAAGGTCGCCTCTCAGCACCGACTGGGAGCTTAATGTGGCTGGTCCGTGTGTTGACCACAGTGCAGCTATGTGCCTTTCTTCATGTTTACTGTACAACCTCATGTCACGTGATCAGCCTCATTGCTGCCCCAAGCATTTTTGACTCCTTTTTCTCCTTCCTTTCGCTATCCCCTCAGCCCGGCTCCCCACCTCCCTCCTGGCTGTATTGTACAGTGTGTTGATGTCTCTTGTGGCGGCGGTAGGCCTGCATGGCTGAAACTCTAACCCCTGCTAGTTTTCAAATGCCCGGAAGGAAGAGAAAGATGTAGTGTAGGGATGGGGGTGGGGAGACCATGCATGCTCCATTTGGATGGGAAGAGGGGGGCAAGGGAGGATCGGACTGTGATGGGAACTCAAGGACAATAACAGCTAAGGACAAATGTATCATCCGATACTCATCTCTCATATTCATGAATTTTTTAGTCCACATGATGACCAGATATAATCTGCATGTATGTGTTCTGCCACCACAGGGTTTGCGCAGTCATACAAATACGTAACTGACGCCTCTCCTGATTAGACACACATTTTGTTCCCTATTTACATAAGCTAATCCGTGGCTGTGACCTGAATTGTGTCTGTCCTTCACTAGAGTCAAAAAACAAAAGTCTGGGAGCACGGCGTTGGGGGTGGGGTAGCTGTGAAGAGGATTATTTGGGATATTGATGCAAAAATCAGCTGGGTGCGTGTAACATCTCTTGTTAATTTTCACACTACAGGCATGTTATTGGCAGAAGCAAACGAAAATCCCACCCAACACTAAAACAAAAGAGAATGCCATCTGTGCTAAGTAAGGAAATGTCAGGCATGCTGAAATCAGAACTGGAGCTGTCTACAGGCAGAGTGCTAGCACATCTTTGACTATGGCTGGAGCGGGGCAGACTGGAGGCATGTTAACTCACCATTCTCACTGAGACGAACCCCAAGGCTGGTCACCGAGTCTGTGATGGAGCGTGCAAAAGTAAACGAGTCGTCCAGGTGGTGATGATGATTAGAAGTGGACACATTGGACGAAGAGAAATCATCAAGCTTGATCTTCTTCACCAAAAATGAACGGGGCATGTTTCAATGGATAAAAACACAGAGCTGAGAAAAACACATGAGAAAAAATAAAAGACCCTCTGAGGAAGCACACGAGCAGAGCTGGCTTGACGGTAATCCTTGCGGTTAATGTGAAGACAACGGCCAAAAACATAAGATGAGAAAGAAAACGGAAATCAGAGGAGAACAAGGCTGACGGCAATGCTGTGTGATACTCTCTGGCTCCCCCAGCTTCCCCCAGAAAAATAAAAAAATAAAAAATAAAAGCGATCCTGTTCAGCACTGGATAGCTCCTGTGATGCAGCAGGCTTAAGGGACCAGTGAGGAGGAGAAGAGATGGAGACAGACAGAGAGAGGAGGGAGAGAGAGAGACTGTCAGACTAGCTGAGATCAGCAATCACGCCAGCCTTTATATGGGGCACAGGCAGTGGAAGATCAGGTGGTGCTGCGAAATGGAGCTGCTTAGCTTTAATCCATCAAATGTCCCCGGGGACACACATCAAATTACTACTGAACCGTCTGTGCATTCGCACACAGACAGAGGAGAAAGAACACAGCCAGACCCCCACTGCCCCCACTGCTGCTCCCCCTTCTCCTTACTCCCCTCCCTCTTTCACCCCGCTTATGCTCTATGCTCGGAGGAGGAGTAAAAGAGGAGGGCAGACAATGGAGATGTGGATGAGAGCACACTCAGTGTCCTCTCCCCCATTGTTTTCAGATGAAGTGGCACAGTTTATGTTTGCCTTGTACAGGCACTGCCTCCCTCATGTCAGCTCTGTTACCTCAGAGACCCTCAGATCTTTCTGTCCTTTCCACACACTGTACTGTACTTACATACTGTGTAGCACACATACAGTACAGCAGAGGTTTTCTGAGCATCTGGGAGCACTGGACCTTTTTTAAAGCTGCACTGGATTCCAGCACTGTTGATGAGCGAGCTACAGGGAAGTACAGAGCTGCACTGCTCAGCTCGTCTCTCTCCCTCCCCATTACCGCTGCACAGATGTGTGTCCTGCCATGCGTGGCAGTGAATTATCTGATTAATTAATTACATCTTTTTTGATTAGGGTGAAATCTAGAATTAGATTTGTGCTCACTAAATTGGCCAGATATTCTGTGGGTTGGTTTGTATTTGCGTCGAATCGTTAGCTCATTCTGTGAATTTTATGCTGCATTATACACTGTATATTTCATTAACGTGCAATGTTTTCGAATGATTGAAAGTGAAACATTTATGCACAGATATTAATTTGACTGCACATTTTAGAATAACTGTGGAAATGCATGCACCTGTTTGATTCTCCATCAACACTTATGTCACATCTCTTGTTAGATTAAATCACAGGATTTCTTAAATGTCAACACAACATAATAATTGGCATAATAGAACTGATGTTTCTGTGCAATAGACAAAACTTCATTATGGCATTTGTATGCAACTGTTTTCTGTTTTATAGCTTTGATGTGATGGTTAATTTATTATGACCAAAACCACAAGAAATTAGGAAGGGAAATAGACATGTATTCATGTTTGTTTTTCTCTTTCAGATTTTATGAAGTCTGATCATGCTGAAAAATAACTCTATTTGTCTAATGATTAAATAGTGCTGTTGTAAGACGCACTTTGTTCTAAAATGAAAATTCAGACCACTTGTAGATTCCCCTGATAAAATCTAAGTTGGCCTCCAACCTGTTCTTATTTTTTCGAGAATAGAGTTCCTATTGTGAGCGATTTAATATATTTTCCATTACTATATTAATCGTGAAACGGATTTGGTCTTGAATATGGGTAAAGGTGCCATACATTTATCCTGACTTTTAAGGGTGCCCTTTCTCCTGGGTCGCCTTAAATCACCATTGCCACTAACAGTGACCCTGCCGCTTGGATGTGGCAGGTCTCGAGAGGAGGCTATGTTAAATAAGCACAGTCAGGATTTATCACACGTTATGTGATTGTACATTACAGCACAAGTTCACATTGCTGTCACCAAGCCAAGCTTATAGAGCAGCAGCAAGGACAAGAAAGGTCAAGAAGAGAGGGATCATGGGAAAAATAATGGGTTGTGGTGCTTTTATGGTGAATTTTTTTTTCCAATGTCAACTAGTGCAATGGTTTTATACGAAGTAATCAATTACTGCTTTTATTTATGTAACTGTACCTGTTCCATATAACACTTTTTGTTTGTCGAATCTTTCACCATCATCATCAGCTTCCTGTATTAATAAATTTGAGAAGTTGCTGAGATGTTGACTTGTTCATCAAACAGGAAGGTTAAATGAACAATGACCCTTCCTTCGCTGTTATTGAACCTTTCCAATATCATCTCAAACCTGAAGTCTGATTCTACAGCCCACCTCTGGCAGAAGTACTCATTATTCTTTTCCACAGAGCATTGAAGCACAGCCAGTTAACTTCTCAAAAAGTATAAATAAACAATGCATGTACCTCTCAGCATCTGAGGTCCTGAGGAAGTATCTAGGTGTTGATAATGGGGCTAGGAAATGACTCCACTGTGAACTTTTTTTTTTTTTTTTTTGGGTCATTGTTTTCTCGGGATACCATGAAAACTATAATTAAAAACTACAGAATAACCTTATTTAGCTATACAATTATTTTTCCATGCTCCCATGTGGTATACTAATACATGTCTTATAATCACCTGGTCATCACAGACAAGGCTTAATCCTTAATATTTACAGCAGTTTGAGAGTAAAGCTGATATATTTGACCCAGAATATTTACATATATA
>JAPTGW010000026.1:9473308-9488447 GCA_029814545.1 Apogonichthyoides opercularis
GGAACAGGCTCTGGTTTCACCTCTCTGCTGATGGAACGTCTGTCTCTGGACTTTGGTAAGAAGTCCAAGTTGGAGTTTGCAGTGTATCCAGCTCCTCAGGTGTCCACCGCTGTAGTGGAGCCCTACAATGCCATCCTGACCACCCACACCACCCTGGAGCACTCTGACTGCGCCTTCATGGTCGATAATGAGGCCATCTATGACATCTGTCGTCGTAACATGGACATCGAGAGTCCTGGTTACATCAACCTCAACAGGCTGATTGCTCAGATTGTCTCCTCAATCACTGCCTCTCTTCGTTTCGATGGTGCCCTCAATGTTGATCTGACGGAGTTCCAGACCAACTTGGTGCCATTTCCACGTATCCACTTCCCTCTGGTTACGTACTCACCCATCATCTCTGCAGAGAAGGCTTACCACGAACAGCTGACTGTGTCTGAGATCACAAGTGCATGCTTCGAGCCGACCAACCAGATGGTAAAGTGCGATCCTCGTCATGGCAAATACATGGCGTGTTGCCTGTTGTACCGAGGTGACGTTGTACCTAAAGACGTCAATGCTGCCATTGCAAATATCAAGACTAGACGGTCCATTCAGTTTGTCGACTGGTGTCCCACTGGCTTCAAGGTCAGAACAATTATAAACTGAGGCTGTTAAAGGTGCAATAGCAGTACATAAAGAATATGCTTACAGATTCTCTTTTTATTTTCTTTATCTCAACAGGTTGGCATTAATTACCAGCCTCCAACTGCAGTTCCCGGAGGAGATCTGGCCAAAGTCCAGAGGTCTGTGTGCATGCTAAGCAACACCACTGCTATAGCAGAGGCCTGGGCTCGACTTGACCACAAGTTTGACCTGATGTATGCTAAACGTGCCTTTGTCCACTGGTACGTGGGCGAAGGCATGGAGGAGGGAGAGTTTGCAGAGGCCAGAGAAGACCTGGCCTGTCTTGAAAAGGATTATGAGGAGTTGGGTCAAATGACCCCCGACTTTGATGATGACGACGACGGCCAAGAATATTGAATGGCTATACATTTCTGTGTCAATACTGACTTCATAAGAGTTTATCATTGATTTTTACTGCCATGTTTTCATACCTTTGAGTAAAATAAAGAGATAAATATTCTGAGTCTCTTAGATGAATTAGAAATGTGCTGTTCAATAAAGTTTATTTTGGGACTGTTATGTGTGATGACAAAAACCAGTGTGTTAATATCAGGTTAAGATGATGAATTTTAATGTAACCTTCATGTTTTTATCCTGTGTGTATCTCCGTTCTACTCTGTTGAATAAAGGCAGCTATGCCCAAAACTTACCTTAATGCAACCTAATAATTGCAGCCTGTTAATAAACATTAACCAAAACATACATTCAAGTACACCTGTATATATGTTATTACACATATATATGTTATAAAGTCATAAAAATGTCCAGTCTTGAATGAGATGAGGGGAAGAAGAAACCACAGAATGTATGTGAAGTATAAAGTGAAAATGCACAGATCCTTCATTTCTCCAGCTCAAGATCATTGCTGAATCCATCTTGAGGATGAAAACCAACCATAACTGCAGAAAAGTAAACATTTTTAATATTCTAATTTATTAACTTGCCTCAAACAGATTAAACACAGAAGGATTTAACTGGTTAAATAATGCAGATAAATAGATGATAGTAAATATAGTTTATGTCCCTGAAGTAGCTCCATGAGTAGAGTTTTGTTTTGGCAGATGATATATTCTGGCTTCTTATTATCATCAGATGTTATAAAACCTTTATAAACATAAACCAATCACAAACTGTCCACAGTGGCCATTTAAACAATGAGTCCCGGTAGTCGCGAAGGTGTCACCTGAAAATATTCATCCGCGCAAGTGTAAACATAAGACGGTCTACAAAGAAGAAGATTGTTTAACAGATTACATTTATTATTTATGCATAACACAATTTAATATATGCTTATGAAGGTGGGCCCGTCCTAAAAACTTCTTCAACGTTCAATTAACAGATTTCACAAGCCTCTCAGCTTAAAATAGAAATATTTATAAGCTGATCATTATCCATAGTGCAATTCAGATGCAACATGCGTCCCCTTAAAGCTTTTTATGCCCTAGTTTGTTGTCCCACAGCCCTTCAGTGCTTTGTGTAGTCCCAACTTACACTTTCTGGCATCAAAAAACATATCTAATCACATTATTCCATTTATTCTCCAGTGTCAGATTTGGACTATTAATCGTCGGTTGATCGATGTGGACAGACAACAATCTCAGAATCGGCTGTTCATCCGCAAATATGCACTGGCTCGACGTTGTACTTCAAACTAGAGTTTGAAGCGTATATGTGTTTAAACATTAAAATAGGACGATGTGATGCTTTATGAGGAATGGGAAGTACTGAGACTCTCATCAGCTGTTTTTGTTCCACCTCAGGTCTGACGATCATCGATGCTGTTTTTATCTCTGCTTCGTCGCTGTAAAGTCGATTCAACACCAAACTTTGTGAAATCTGACAAATGCCACAGGCTTAGATAAGACCAGTTCGGTGTCTAGTTTTTCGAGCGGACGTGCTCACTGCCTTGGAACATTCTCTCCGCTGTGCGTGGATGTGTGTGTGACCGTGTATGAGTGTGTGTATGTGTGTGTGAGTGTACGCTGCCTCCTCTCGTGTTGATGTCGACTGCCTGCCACTGTGGGTCTGACGCTGAATTAACGGGATAAAAAAAAACACTCCAGGGAAGCCGTGACACGCGGATACTTGTCCAGCAGTGACCCGTCCTGTCAGAACCACCGCCGGGTTCGGTCCGAGACGATGAGCCAGCCGCGGCCGGACGAGTTCAAGCCTCCACCGGAGTGCCCGGTCTTCGAGCCCAGCTGGGAAGAATTTGGAGATCCTTTTGCTTTCATCAATAAGATCCGTCCCATCGCCGAAAAAACAGGCATTTGCAAAGTCCGGCCGCCTCCGGTGAGTGTAACTAAATGTGATGGAAGGGCAGGGGGACGCGGATGCGGCTTTAGTGGAGCTAAAGACGGCTGTAGATGGACCAAGTGCTCGGGGATTTAAAGGGACTGTTCAACATGGCGGATATAAGGCTATGTTCATTCTTTGTGCTGCTGCAGCTAGCTAGCTATTATTCCCGGTTATTTACGAACTAATTCCGCCGTATTTGGACATGTTTTAGCTTCTTAGCAGTGACTTTAATCTGTCAGCGTGTTGAAAGTGAATTCCTGCCTTGGTTCGCCGTGTGTCAACAAAGCCTGGTCGGTCCGGTCATTGAAGCTGAGCTAGTACCAGGCTAACGTTAGCAAACAGCTCAACAGCCAACCTGTCATAATTTAGCACACGGCTTTGACATAGGTGGCTATGCGGAAGCCATTCTGCTCCGTGGATGATGCTAATAATCATTGGATCAACAGATACATGTCGTATTTTAACAGCAGCTCTTCGTTTTCAGTCTTAGTTGTTTGTAAAAATCCGAAATTTAACATTATTTACGGTTTATTTGTCGAAAAGCATCATGATGCAAATGATCAGAGTGGACTTAAGTCAGTGTGTCATTGTCACTTTTTGGTTTCTTGTAATGAAACTTTGTGTGTTTGTTTTTATGTCTTAAACCAATCTAAGTGTCCTGTTGTGTTATGATGAAGTGTCATTGAAGACATTGACCAACTTGGGACAAGAAGTACTCTGGGTTATTTAATGACAAAGACCTTTTTTTGTTAAATAAGGCGCAGTGACTTTGAAGTTAAAGTTTAAGCCTCCACGTTACACAACATTACAGCCATGCTGCATGGTTTTGGACATTTTCACTTAGATGAGACTATGTTCATGTATGAGCCTGTGTTAGTAGGGTGTTGTCCTCCATGTTGGCTTTGTGGTAAGCTGGGCTGGTGAGTGAGTCTTCCATCTGGCCATTTTGTGTGTCAGTGGGGGATGTAGGTTCCTGACTTAAAACAAGAACTTGGGTCTTTGTTGGCTTGATGGGGTATTGTCTTTGTTTATGTTAGTCTGTGTGCACTAATGCCACCAATACTGACTGGTGTTGTGACAAATAAACAGAGTGAGATCACTGTGTTCTTTTATGTCTGTGGGCCTTTGCTTACTATTAGACACCATCAGTCTAATAATCTCATAAAATAAAGAGACGTGTTTTGTGTATTTGTCTAGTAAATATTTATTTTGTCCACTACAGATGAAAAATATAATTTTTGTTTCTAAATCTGAGCCAGATGTTTGAAAAATGTCTGTGAACAGTGGATGATCATGGAAGAAAAAATAGATTCACTAATATAAACAAAGGAATAAAAAATGTACCATAACGCTCCACTTTACAAGTACTTCATAATGTGCTGACCTCTGTGCGCTATAATTTCTTTTATATTTTTGTTGCTTTTTAGGGCTGGCAGCCTCCATTTGCTTGTGATGTTGACAAACTTCACTTTGTTCCTCGCATCCAGAGGCTCAATGAACTGGAGGTGAGCATTCTTAATCAGATATTCAAATGGTTCTTTGTGTAATACATATAATACTTTAAGAGACCTCTTAACTGTCATTGTTTTACGCTGTAATGTCATTTGTAGGCCTATGAAGACTTTCTCAGCTCAAAGGACAGTAATGTTATAAATGGGTTACAAATTGTAACTTACAACAATGTTATGTAACAAAGGATAAACTACAAGTTAGGAACAATCACTTATTACAAAATCCAGACTGCAATAAAATAAATTGGAGCTGAATTTAGAATATTTAGGTTTAACAAGACCTCGTGCACACTGTTTTGTACCTCTGCACTGGGAGGACTCTCTATTGTCTTAGTGTTTTCTCTTCACACACACTCACACTCCACAATAGTTCATATATCTAAATGATTTTTCCCCCCACACAAACTGTCAAAATTAAGAAAGCAGGCTTTGTTGTTAACTCATGTCATTGCTTTTTCATTTTGCAGGCACAGACCAGAGTCAAGCTCAACTTCTTGGACCAGATTGCCAAATTCTGGGATTTGCAGGGATGTTCCCTGAAGATTCCTCATGTTGAGAGGAAGATTTTGGATTTATATAAGCTAAACAAGGTTGATTTTGATTAGACTTATAGCCCTTTTAAAACATCATTAATCATGCACTTCAAGAAATTAACTTACTAATGTTTGGTTTCAGCTTGTAGCAGATGAGGGTGGATTTGACATTGTCTGTCAGGACAGGCGATGGACCAAGATTGCACTACAAATGGGCTTCGCTCCTGGCAAAGCTGTTGGCTCACACCTGCGAGCGCATTATGAGAAAATCCTCTATCCCTACAATCTCTTTCAGAGCGGAGCAAACCTGCTGGTGAGTTGGATGCATGCATCAATATGATATCATATTATGTTCCCAGTTAGACACTTGTATATTGGCTGTAGAATCAGACCTAATAATACGTATACATCTAGTTTATAACAAGCACTCAAATAGTAATGGAAGTTAAAATCTATGTACTTTTGAAGAGGAAGTCACAAAGTTGTCAGGTTTTGTGAATGATTTGAAGTTATTAAGAAATAAATAAATCGTATGAATATGCATGGTTTTATGCAAACATTAGATGTTTACATCTTTTAATTTTGAAGTGAAAGTTTTGTTTCTGTCAGATGTTAACCCTTTTGTGTGACTAATGCCAGTGTAGCCAGTGTAATTTATCTGGTGTCTAGTTCAGCCATTTGGTGCCTTCTGCATTTAATATTCCATAGCATTTTGCAAGAGAGCTTATGGTCCTTTCGATTGGTACTGTGTGACCTCTTTCATAGGTCACTTTAAATTGTTTAATTACCAGAGCTCTCTCTTGCCTCAGGCACCAGAGCCAGCTTCCAAACTGATGCGTTTGGAGGCTGATCCTGAACTTGAAAAGGTATGTTTGTGCCATGGTTACAAAGCCACTAGGCTTCACAATTAACAACATGCATGTCTTTGTTTGGCTGGATGTTAAACTCTATTTGTTGTAATATTTGTAATGAAATTGTGTTTAGCACTAAAAAAAAGCATCAGGTTTATAATTAGCATTTTTCACAGGAAATTGATCAAAATGAACATTATCCACATTTAATTACATTTATCTTGTACATGTGTTAGACAAACTTTTGTCTTTGTGACAGGTGCAATTTGAAATATATTGAAGTGTTACTATGATTAAAGTGAAGTCTTTTATTGTCTGTGTACTGCTGCCTCAGCTGAGATCTGTCCTCGTCGGATTTGGCATGTTTCCTTTTTATCTTCCCTGCTCCCTGTTAGGGGTTTCAAACTGTAACTAACTGCATCCCTCTTAAGGCCTCTTCTGTTTTCAGGGTCTCTAACTTCACATTGTTAGCACCAAAAAGCTTACAACATACATCAAATTAAAAATTAATATCTCATAGAACTAGTCTTGTTATCACATCTTGACTTGTGTAATAATTATTTAAGTATGTTACTATAACCGAGGCTATTATTGGTTCACACCTCTGGACGGTAGAATCATCCCTGATGGTGTGAGTTTCCATGTTCATATTAAAAAGTTCACTATAAATAAAGTGTTTGTGTTTAGACATACTGGTATTTCCAGCCAGATACATAAACCCTTTTCATGTGCTGTGAAGCATGGTTATGACCCTTATGTGTTTTCTTTCAGTGTGTTCAGAAACCAGCCCAGCCAGTACTGAGTCCAGGGGAGAATCTAGACACCAAAGAGCACAAGCTCCAGGACCAGGGTCTGAGGCAGCCTGTCCAGATGCCTGAGACCTGCCCCTCTGCTCGCAGAGCCAAACGCATGAAGGCTGAGGTTAGTGCTCCACAAAGCTTCTTAAAACCATTAGTACAAATATTACACTTGACTGTTTTAATATTTTTAGTGGATTAAATTCACCTGACGTTTTCCTTTGTCACCTTTTTGCAGGCTGTCTTTGTGAAGACTGAACCAGGTGAAGTGGGCGACAACAAGCCGAACCTGAGGCGAAGGATGGGGTCCTTTGTTGCCAAACCAGAACCAGGTTAATCAGCGTTATAATGTATATGTTCAAATATAAGGCCTTATTATAAATGGTTAGTAATGTTTTCTGTTGTGTCTTACAGAAAAAGAGATTCCCATTCCAGTGAAACAGGAACCAGTCGAAACCAAGGAACCAGTTAAAGATGTTTCCTACAAGTCACGTTACAAGAAAATCCTCCCTCCCCTACTTCCAAGCCCAGTATGTTTCCAGTGTGTTGTATAAGATACCACATTTCTTGATTAAAACAGTTAAACTTGAGGAGCTTAATGCATTACATTCTTAAATGTAGTTTTTAGTTTTCCTGCGCAAACAGACAAGTAACAGAGCAACTACAGCAAAACTACTGTTGTCAATGTAAAGTGCATATATTTGTGTAAAATGACAGGGTTTTTATGTCCTTAAAAAGTGTAAAATTCAATAATGTGAAGTTTAGACCTTAAAATCTACTATAATGTAATTTTGACATCTTAAAAATTGACTGCAATTATTGCTTGAAACTTACTGATAATATCGAATTGTGCAAGAAAACAGACAAATGCAAAAAATTGGTTAATTTAGAACTCTGGGTAAAAAGGCATTAGTCCCAAAAACATAAAGATGTCATAAAATGCCAGCAGCAAATTCCTGTCATCAGTATTATTTTGAAGCATGGGGGAATCACTAAAGTCAGAACAACTGGAGATTCATTGTTGTTTCAAATTTAACTAGTTGAAACCTGTAGAGGGGGGACATTTTTAATTAGTTTTAAGGTGCAGTGCTCAGGAAATAGGAACAGTACTTTTGATATAAAGGAGGTTTGAACTACTGCATACATAAATAATGTCATGTACTGTAACTAAAACTGATACGTTAAACATTTAACTTTCAGTTTGTCAGTAAACATGACTCTGAGGTGGATTCATTACAGACTGTTCCTTTGTTCTCCAGGTGGACCTGGTCGTGTGTCTGGTTTGTGGCAGTGGGGGAGATGAGGACCGTCTGTTGCTGTGTGACGGCTGTGACGACAGCTACCACACCTTCTGCCTGATCCCGCCGCTGCACGATGTACCCAGAGGAGACTGGAGGTGTCCCAAGTGTCTGGCTCAGGTGAGGATAAACTGTGATATCTGATTAACTCGACCCCAACAAACTAACAGTTAGTCATTTACTTCTAAGAGATAATAAGTAATAACGGTTTAAAAAATACAGAAATTGTATTAAAGCTCATTGTTTTCCACACCTACAGGAATGCAACAAACCTCATGAGGCGTTCGGCTTTGAGCAGGCTTACAGAGACTATTCCTTGCGGGCATTTGGACAAATGGCTGATGCGTTCAAATCCGACTACTTCAACATGCCAGTTCATGTGAGTAGAATATGCTTATAGTACATTATTCAGTCTGTCTTGTGTCAGTTCTCTGAAACTAACTATCTGTCATGCATGTCTGTGTTAAAGATGGTTCCCACAGAGCTGGTGGAGAAAGAGTTCTGGCGTTTGGTGGGAGCCATCGAGGAGGACGTTACTGTTGAATATGGAGCGGATATTGCCTCAAAGGAGTTTGGGAGTGGATTCCCCATTCCGAATGGGAAGTTTAAAGTTTCCCCAGCTGATGAGGTATTTGCTGTAATAAGTCATTCAGTCCTTTAACTTGTCTGTGGAATTATCCTTTAACTATACCAGATGTAGACGTATAATGTTAAAGGACCGTATATTTGTCGTCTCTTTGCAGAAATACCTCAAGTGCGGCTGGAACCTCAACAACCTGGCGATGATGAACCCGTCTGTGCTGACTCATGTGACAGCTGATATCTGTGGGATGACGCTGCCGTGGCTTTATGTTGGCATGTGCTTCTCCTCCTTCTGTTGGCACATTGAAGATCACTGGAGCTACTCCATTAACTACCTGCACTGGTACTGAAGTATAATCCTGCTGATATTAAGGCTGAGGAAAAATACATTTATTGTTATTCATGTTTGTAACCCCTGCTTTAGACCTTGCTCATTTGAACTAAACTATTGTGATATTTTTTTTTTTTTTTTTCAAGGGGGGAACCCAAAACCTGGTATGGTGCTCCCGGTTTTGCGGCAGAGCAGCTGGAAGAGGTGATGAAGAAACTCGCTCCAGAACTGTTCGAGTCCCAGCCTGACCTGCTCCACCAGCTCGTCACCATCATGAACCCCAACACTCTCATGGCCCACGGAGTCCCAGTACGTCTTTAGTCACTGTAGCTGCTTTCACACAAACTGCTGCTCAATGATATTTACCAGGAGCACAAGATCATCTCTCTCCTGTCTTTTGTGTATTTTAGATTTACAGAACAAACCAGTGTGCTGGAGAGTTTGTCATCACTTTTCCTAGAGCTTACCACAGCGGCTTCAACCAGGGCTTTAACTTTGCAGAGGCAGTTAACTTCTGCACTGTGGACTGGGTATGTATGCATCCTTGCTGAGTTTACAACACATCAGTGTTGTATGAATTAGAAATTACTGAAATAAAACAATATAAGTTATTGCATAACTTTATCTATTTGACCAGACTCCACAATTAAAGACAAAACATTAACTAATCTAAGGAAATACGCTGTGAACATGACAAAGAAGCGTCACAAAAAATGCATCAAAACCCTTCATACTAGCAGTAACGTAATATGGTGACAATTGTAACATTTGTTCAATAAAACATCCAAATAGATTTGCATGAGCTCATTCTTTAGGAACATGAGGGATTCGGCATCATTTCATATAAAGCCCATATATTCTCCACTGGATCTACTTATGTTACATGGAGGATTCAGGTAAAAAGCTACAAACAGAGCCTCCTGTATTTAGTTAATGTGCGGTTACATAAACTCTTCACCATCCTGACAGATGAGTTGTGAGGTGATGCTGCTGGACACACTCTAAAGTAGCTTCAGTTTTTTTGTCATATTTTCTGTCCTTGGTCAAAAATCACTGAGAGAGGCTAGAGATGCAAGCAGTCAACAGGTCTGCCATTATTCAGTCATGATGTCTGTGTGAAAGCTAAAAAAGAAATCGTCCTCATTCTGCTCATACGATAAATTTTTTGCAATATAATATTTTTGTTCTGTGTGAATTAAATAGGACTAAAAATACCCCATGTGTTATAGCCTTGATACTAAAGAACACAGATTTGGTTGGTGTCTTGTGTTTTCTGTCAGAAATTCCACATGAGCGTGGAGTACATTGAACGGTCCTTTATTTTTTTGTACCAGATGCCTCTCGGCAGGCAGTGTGTCGACCACTATCGTTTGCTGCATCGGTACAATGTGTTCTCCCACGATGAAATGGT
This sequence comes from Apogonichthyoides opercularis, assembly GCA_029814545.1. Taxonomy (NCBI): domain Eukaryota; kingdom Metazoa; phylum Chordata; class Actinopteri; order Kurtiformes; family Apogonidae; genus Apogonichthyoides; species Apogonichthyoides opercularis. The sequence continues at coordinate 9,483,587 of JAPTGW010000026.1, forward strand.
GTGCAACATGGCCTCGAAAGCAGAAACACTCGATGTGGTCCTGGCATCAGCGGTCCACAAGGACATGGTTATCATGATCAAAGAGGAGAAGGAGATGAGAGAGAAAGTCAGAAAAATGGTAGGATAATAGACACATTTTCTGTGTTTATTCTGTGCATTGACTTTCCTGGTGAATTCAGTTTCAGTGTGTAGATTTGCTGCCTTTGTCCCCCATTGAGTCATTGTCTAAATATAGAAGGGATGTACTCACCTTGACACTGTATAAAACATAATACCATGTCGCCTTAACTGCAGGAGCTTTGTGTGCAGCTTCTAATTCAAGGTTTAAGGCTTTCTTCACTGTTAAAGCAACCACGTTCACTCAAGCAAATATGTTTTCTGTGAAGTGCTTTACTTGGATTTGCTTTTAACACCGTTGTTGTTGTCTCACACCTTTAGGGAGTGTTACAGTGTAAGGAGGCACAATACGATCATCTCCAGGATGATGAGCGGCAGTGTACTAAGTGCAGAACCACCTGCTACCTGTCCGCTGTCACCTGTCCCTGCAGCCCTGGAACTCTGGTCTGTCTGCACCACATCGCCAACCTCTGCACCTGCCATGTCAGCAACTACACACTGAAGTACGTCTGTCTGTAGCCCTTTCACAGGCTGATATCAGTGTTTTTAAATGAATAAAAATGTAGTTTGCTACTAAAAGGTCTCCTTGGATAGATTTGTGTATCCTATGTCCTCTATAAATTCAGTGTCCTGTTTCTTCCTGTAGTTACAGATACACACTGGACGACCTGTTTCCCATGATGAATGCTGTGAAGCAGCGAGCTGAGCTGTATGATGAATGGGCCTCCCTCGTGACAGAGACTCTGGAGGCTAAACTGGAAAAGAAGAAAGGTAAGCAGTGGGAACAAACAAGAAAACAACTGCATAAAGCAAATACCTCAGCACTTCACGTATCAGCCAGATATTATATTAAAACAAGTAGAAGCAGACAGTGTTAGTTGCACAGCAGTCAGCTTTTTTTTTCCTCTGAGTGTGACTTGTGCCAGACTTCATTCTCTCAGCCTGTCATTAACCAGGTGTTCTTTTTTCAGGCCTGCCAGTGTTTCGCAACCTTCTCGCTGAATCAGAATCCAAGATGTTCCCCGACAACGACCTGCTGCGTCGGCTACGTCTGGTCACACAGGATGCGGAGAAGTGTTCCACGGTGGCACAGCAGCTGTTGAATGGAAAGAGGCAGACCAGGTAAGGAGCAAACACCATCAGACTGGGTTAGAGACTAGACATCTTAACATCTTGTTAAGTATTTCCCAGTGGCATCAGTACTTAATGGAGTTCATATTTTTGATTCACTGGATGCTGTTCCCCAGGTATCGCTGTGGAAGTGGAAAATCACGAAGCCAGCTGACTGTGGAGGAGCTGCGTTCATTTGTGCGGCAGCTGTATAATCTCTCCTGCAGTCTCCCTCAAGCCCACATGTTGAAGGTAGACATTAAAATTTTGTGAAAATCTGTCTGCCACATTGCTGTCAATGTGATCTTGAGCTGTGATTGTAAATTGGCACCATGTGGGACACGTCCACCCCATCAAACTCTCCCATCCGTTCTGTGGAATAATAATGAATACAGAAAATGCAGGAGGAAAAATGTGTTTGGGTACTGAGGGTATATAGCATTTTTTTTTAATTCCTATACTGAAGCATGTTAATGGTTTCCTGAGACTCCAAAAGTTTGTTTTATCACAGATTCTAAAGATGTGATTAATCCCTTTATCAGCTAATTATTTATGCAAGTAACTTAATGCAGGACTCAAGCCTACTGTGATCACAGCAGCAAAACAAGTATTAATAGTAATCTATTAAATAGACTCATACAGACCAGTAAAAATAACATTCATTTTGTGACAAAGTGGTAAGTTAAACAATAACAGGGTAACTAAATCAAAATAAAAGCCCAGTTTTGTATAATGTGGTTGTTTGGCCTCATAGTATCCATATGGAAAAAACTTTGACGAATACAGTTTGGTCCTGAGTATCATGTAAACCATGTACTACATATAAAATCACTAATTTCATACCTGTACACCTGTTTGTTGTCTATCTTTAGGAACTCTTGAATCGGATTGAAGACTTTCAGCAGCATAGTGAGAAAGTCCTAGCAGATGAAGTTCCCAGCGTCGCTGAGATCCAGAGCCTGTTAGATGTGAGCTTTGACTTCGATGTGGAACTCCCTGAGCTGCCACGCCTCAGAGTGAGGCTGGAACAGGCCCGTTGGCTGGAGGCAGTGCAGCAGGCCAGCAGCCAGCCCGCCACCCTGACTCTGGAGACTATGAGGAGACTCATCGACCAGGGAGTGGGTCTGACCCCACATCCGTCTGTGGAGAAAGCCATGGCTCGGCTTCAGGAGCTGCTCACTATGTCTGAACACTGGGAGGACAAGGCAAGCAGCCTCCTTAAAGCCAGGTGAGGCAGCACTGACTGATCCATGACAATATTCACATCAAAACCTCACAGGAACTGGTGAAAGTTCGTTATACTTTGTTTATCATAGCTTTAATCCAAAACTTTTGCAAACTATTTAAAACTATTAGATCTCTCTTTTTATTCCTCAGCAGTGTGATTTTTGTCACAGTTTAGAATCTGTTCAGGTGTCTGCACTGATTGTAAGTGAATAATGTAATATTACATCAGTGCTCCTGATTTTGCTTTATTTTAATTACAGCTAGTGCAAAATGCTGCTGCTAGAATATTCAACAAGATCAACAAAAAGTGAGCATCATATTTAGTTCTGCCGTTGTCCCATTGGTTCTCAGTGCTGTTCAGTATTAACTGTCACAAATGCTTCTGAAAGGCTTTTAATGGCATGGCTGTCAGGAATGTGCATCTGTTCTGCCCATTAGAAGAATAACTCATTCTAAGTCAGGTTGCATTTACCAAAAGAGCTTTAGCTTTGAAATTCTGGGATTCACAGTATTTAAATCTTTATTTTTCGCATCTTTTGCCCTGGATGTTTGACATTTACTTAAGAGTTATATTTCACAAAGACAGTCTGTCGTCATTTTTGTTTTTTAAAATACAGATAAGGCAGCAACAAAAGACAGGTTTAAAATAATGGATATTTTCAAACTTGTTTTCTGTAAAGATGCCTATTAACAAAACGAGAGAGGTTTTTAGAATTAATGTCTGGCCATTATCTGCTGCTTATATCACTTGTGTTTCTTGTGTCCATCAGACCTCCACACTCCATAGAGACTCTAAGTACAGCTGCTGAGAAGACATCTGGCATCCCTGCTCACCTCCCAAACTGTCTTCTCCTGAAAGACACGATCAGAAAAGCCAGAGAGTGGCTTCAGGAAGCAGAGGAGCTCCAGGTAACGACTCCATCCACATTTCACTCTAAGGAGTTATTTAGTATGACAGTGATTTTAAACAATGAAATAATGTGTCATTTCCAGACTAGTGCTTGCATCCCGATAGCGGATCACCTGTCAGACATGGTGCTAAGAGGACAAGCCATTCAAGTCCACCTGGAGCCCTTAGACAGGCTGGAGACTTTAGTGGTAGAAGTGCAGGAATGGAAAGAATCGGCAGCTACCGTATTCCATCAGAAAGACTCATCCCTTTCTTTACTGGAGGTAAAATGCACAAAGTTAGATTCAACTTGCTTGCGCCATTAAGATTGTTAAAGAACTCATAATTATTATTATTCTCTTCACAACAGATACTTTGTCCAAGGTGTGAAGTTGGAAATATAGGATCTCCAAAGAGGAAGGCCAAAAAAGCAAAAGAATCACCCAAAACTAACAAAAAGAAAACAAGACTCAACAATCTTGGTGATGTGGAGAAAGCGCTTTCAGAGACCACTGATTCTACCTCTGCAGTAAGTGTTGACAGTGTCGATAAATATTAAATGGACTGCAGTAATAAATGGGATTAGTAAACTCATTCTCCATATTTCTGTAAAATGTCAAGGAAATTTTAAGCAAATTGTTGGAAAGTCACAAAGAAGTTCATGCTCATTAATTACACTTGTGTAAACTGGTTTGGTGCAACTAAACAAACCTGGGTCATGTTGTCAGAAGGTGGTGCTATGGGCTGTAATACACATAACTATAATAAACAGTAGAAACAGAGCATTGTTTATTCAGGTAGACTGCCTTGAATCACTTGAGTTAAATGTTCTTGAGTCAGAGGTTATTAAAAAGGGTATTTTTATTTCCCATTATGTACATTAACTCCTCTTAATACCAGGAAAAATACACTTCAAGGGAACAACTTTTGTTTCCATAAACATTTGTGTGTTTTAACAAACTTTAAAAGGACTTAAAATAAGTTTATGGAAACAGTCCTGGTGTCAGTGTTGTGACCCAGTGTGTTTATTTTTTAGATGGCGACTCTGGAGGAGCTACGGGTAAGGGAGATGGAGGCTTTCTCCAACCTCAGGGCAGCAAATGAGTCAAAGCTCCTCCCCACTGCAGACTGCATGGACCTGAAGGTGTGCGTTTGCCAGAAGGCTCCTATGGGTGCAATGCTGCAGTGTGAACTCTGCCGGGACGCCTTCCACAGCGTGTGCGTCAGAGACCCTTCGGACCCCTGCGAAGCTCAGCCGTGGCTTTGTCCGCAGTGCCAGCGATCAGTAAAACCTCCCCTGAACAAAGTCCTCTCCTTGCTGGCATCTCTGCAGAGCATCGGCGTGCGCCTGCCAGAGGGCGAAGCACTGCACTATCTAGTGGAGAGGACAGTCGACTGGCAGCAGCGCGCTCAGCAGATTTCACAGTCGTGTAAGGTACCAGAACAGGAAGACAGACCAGGAACTCCTCCCACACTAAAACGCTGGGCAACAGGCAGCAACGAGTCCTTCAACAACAC
>JAPTGW010000026.1:9661210-9672863 GCA_029814545.1 Apogonichthyoides opercularis
GTGCTGGAAGAGGGAAACATCTAAAACATGCAGGATAGTGGCTCTGAAGGACCAGAGTTGCTGACCACTGGTGTGGACACAGCTACTCTCAACACAAAGTTAGAACAAGATGAAATGCTTGGCTCCATCTGCTGGTAACACATGTCACCACAACTCAATGACTGCAAGCTCTTCGTTTTTGTTCGACACATAAAAGATGCTTTGGCTTTTTATTTGGCTTTACATTTTTTTTCTCATAAATTTTTGATTGAAATCTTGTTACAACTTAATATTTCAGACTTGCTTTTTTTTTTACTATGTCTGCTGTACATTATGTTAATATTGTGTCACTGATACAGATCGTGTGTTTTCTTTATTTTGATTAGATAATATTAGAAAGATATTTTTTTAGATATAATGTAAGCAAACATAAGAATATCACAAGCATTTCAATAGGAAGCATAATGTGCAATCAGAACAGTATTGTATTGTATTGTTCTGATTGCATTATATTGACTCCTTTCTGTTTGTTTTATTAATGAGAGGAAGTATAACTTGCTAACAGCGTTTGTCCCCTTATTAAGAATTTTAAACATGTATGTTTAGCCCATAAAGACCCAAACATCCACCATCCAACAAAACTGTCTGCTGCTGTAAAACATTTAATACGTATTGAGCCACTAATCCCATCAATACATGTAAATAATTGATGTCAAATACAGTTTTTTTATATTTTCATGGTCGTCAGATATGACCTATTTGGACATTCAAAGGTTCCATAGTGAATGTGGAAACATCATCATCTTCTACAACATTGATTCACCAGTAAAACCCATGGAGTTTAATCGATGGCAATAGATGGAGACACTTGTTTTATGTTCAGTTAATGATATATTTTGATGAAAAAGCCAATTCCTCTTTGGTTTTCTGTTTTGATATAATAACCCTCAACTTTATGATCAGTGAATTAAATATAGGAAAATACATTATATAAACTGAAAAAAAGCAAAATACAGAGGATAATATTATAATAAATGGTGACAAATCACTTAAGAAAGGTTACAGAGAAAAAATCATTTGGGAACTGTCACAAATATAACTGGGTCTTTATGGGTTAAAGTAGCACAGCCATAAAGCAAAGTTGTGATTTACCAAATGTAAATATCTTTAAGATGGTTTATTTTTCATATTTGGTGGAAATGGGAGTATTGACAATTCACAAGTTCACTCTTGATTTCTAGATGATGTAGGAACCCAGAAAAAAAACCTTTGGGAGCAGAAAGTTACTATTCTGTCATATAGTGTAGAATAAAAAAAGAAATGTGGGATATAATGAAACAGTTTCATAAGGACACAAGTCAAAATGTTCAAGAACATTTATTCAACAACAGCAAATCAGATCAATGATCCACTTGTTTTCATCCAGACACACAATTACCATGCTACAACATAAACGTTAAGGTTTATACTTTATATGGGCAAAGTGTATGTACAAGCGACCTTAACCATTAAATCATTCCTTGCAAATTTAATGGTTACATTACAACACCATACCAGTTAAAATTATAGCCAATCATCATTTCAAACGTGACGAGGTATGAAATAAATAAAATTCCAAAAATGCATCATATAACCATTTCACTATAATTACACTATATACTATGTTGTCTTTTTATGGAGTTATTTCCTGATCATTGATCCATTATAGTTTTTTTTTTTTTAAACACACAGTGCATTCAACTTAGAACATTTACAGTAGCATTTTTCAGTATCTCAATGAAAAAGCCATGACAGGTACATCTATGTTTCATCAAAGGTTACAGGAAACATCATACAAGGGCCACAGAGGTCAACATCCATACCGTTAATAGCAGAGGGTGGGCAACAAGAGCTCACCAATTGTAAAACATTAAAACACATTATTAGCATCTATGGAACTGACAGTGGCAAATGTTTATGGCAATTTATGAAAATTTGCAAATGTGTGGCAATAAACTCAAATTCAAGAGTATGAAAAATCTCAAGTCATTTTACTCAGAGCTGCCGGTAGCGCTGGCTCACACGATATGCCTCACATGAGATTCTTACTCTACATGGATTCAAAAAAGTCAACAAGGAAAAACAGTCACAGCATCAGACAAAATGTCAGCATCATTAGACTTCAGTTCAAAACACAAAGACTAAAAACATGATGAAAATCTTCCCTCACTGCCTCGAATATTCCCATCTGGATATCCGGCAGTCTTTCACTCCCAAATTAAATCAAGTGTCACGTCTTTCTTCACATCACATTAACTACTTAATATGTTCCAAGACAGCTCAGAGTTAAAACATGTCAGACTCTGAGCCAGTACTACTGCAGACGGAGATCTGTGATGTATTTTCAGCCCGATCAGACCTGATTTACCTGGAGCTCCTTGGCTTCATGTGGCACATGGTCAAAACATAACTGTAGTAAACAGAATAATTCATAAAACAAACAATAGGGTAATATTAAAATACATATTGATTGGTATATGTTTGGTTGTTTGTTTTAAAATAGCCTGTTTTGAATGTTTTCAAATAATAATGATGAATGTAAAACTATGATTTCAGCACATATTCATCACAAACTGTCTGCAAATAAAGCTCTGTGTCTTAACAATAACCTCATGATTCACGTTGAAAACACTCTGGGGAACACATTAAAGACAAACACAGTGCCAAAGACATAATGTAGGTCTGATGGCAGGTGGCATTTTCAACTAAAATATTATTGATTGCAAATCCTATGTGAAAAACTACAATTAGTCTATGACAACTGTGTTCTTGAGGGTTTAATGATGGCACTGACCACCGAAGCCAACAGATACATCTCACTAACTGGCACCTCCCTGAGCCATGGCTCTTCTTTTCCTTTAGCATAAATATTCTCTTCACCCTCCCCTTCCCAGTCATCTGTACTCATGTGAACATATTGCACATATGCACCAAAGATGTGAATCTTGCAAAGTAAAAATGTTGCAAAAGATGAAAGTAAATTTGGAGACCATCTGGAGAGTGCATGCTACACCATGATGCAAAATGTGGGGAAGGGATGGTGGGGTAGTTGCCCTGTGTGGTTAAAGGCCAAGAAATACAAAAGAAGAAATAAAAAGTAAACAATTTAGTTTTTTCTTTTATCTTTTCATACTGAGGGAATAAGTAGCGGACCAATCAGGGAGGGTGAAAGGGGGGGGTGTCTTCATTAGTTCCATTCTTGGGCCATGCTTACTCGTCCCCCTCCTCTGCATGGCTCTCTGATTGAAGTGGAAAGATGGGCAGCCTCTTTCATCTCACTGAGGTGGAGCAGGGAAGCAGGCAGGACCGCAGGCCAGGGTTGATGGGAAAGGAGGGTTAGTTGAAGCCGGTGTCGGTGTGGTAAGAGTGGTGACCATCCGATGTTAACTGGGTTGTTTCTGTCGCTGATGGTTGCAGCACTATAGGTTCACCACCAGCCTCTACTGTAAAAACAGGGACACAGTAGAACTCAATACTGTTGCTAGTGTAAATCTTGCATGTCTCATCTTTTTTTCATGAATCAGTGCCAAAGCCAGTAGATTTCTATTTAATTAATGATCCATATCGACAACACTGCGATGAACTGGTGACACATTCAGGGTCCGGGGCGTACTACGCCTTCACTCTTCACAATGAATGAATGAATGAATGAAACATTAAGAGCAATTGGTTGTACTCAAATTGTCAACAGAACCTAATGAGTCCAACACGTCTTCATTTGAATTTACAAGGTTTCAGTGTGATTGCATTGATGAGAAACATTTCCACATTAGAATATATAATAAAGAATGGATTAAGTATGGACTATCTCTGGCAACAGGTACGTAAGAAGAGAACACGATGCCATATCCATCAAAATTCAGGTGTAAGGTTTGCAATAGTGAAGATATTTTATTTCAAGTCATCTGACATTTGTAGTTTGTCATGCATATTGCAAATAGAATGAGTGCAGTTGTCCATTGTAAATAGGGAGTGGCCTACCCTCAGATGAAAGGTGAATGAAAAACCATGAATGGCATTTTTGCACAATATGATGTCCATAACCAAATGAAACGTTGCATGATTGCATCTACAGCCTGTCCAACCATGGGAGTGGATTTCTCCTTCACTGTGGTTCTCCCTGAGGTTTCTTTGTTTCCCACTGGGTCTTTTGGAGTTTTTCCTTGCCAAGAAGGAGGGTCTAAGGACGGGGGATGCCCAGAACATTGATCCATTTGCTTCACCGACTGTTTACTAACTGATTACTTGACTGTTTGTTCATTTTCATTGTGTTTAGTTCATCAATTCAACAATTTCTGTAAAGCCCTGTGAGACAAATTTGTTGTGATATTGGGCTCTATAAATAAAACTGAATTGAATTGAATTGATTTGAAATAAAATATCCTCAATATTGGAAGCCCTAACAGGGTGCAGTAATACCACTTTAAAATATCTAAAATTACTATGTCTATGATATATTTTTCTGGCCTTGTATTCGAACATTATAGTAAATGTTTGCAATAATGTTTGAATTCAGAGGAAATTCTAAGTTTATTCAATGTAGCAGCCTGTTTCTTTCCGTCATCTGTCATCGGTGTCACACCCCCTTTGCTAACATCAATGTTTACATGATTTATGGATAATTTGTTAGACTGACATGATATAATATGCCTATACATCACGTATATTACTATAGCGAAATACCTCATCTTTAAATTTAGATCACATTTGAGTACCGTCACATAAAATTTTTGTTGGTGAATATAATTCCCATGGTTACGTCATTTACTACTTATTTTATTATTGTTTTGATTGCGGGACCCCTAGTGGTAGATACTCTGGGTTTAAGACACAGGTGACACACTCTCACCTCTCTCATCGGATTGCAGCTGAGCCTCCAGGTCCTCAGGGGACACGTAAAATTCCTGATCCTGGTTCTCTCGAGGCCGCGGTTTACATCTGCCACAGCAGCAGTTACAGCAGCAGCACAGGCAGCAACAGAAGTAGCAGCCAGTGGCCACACCGCAGAGTACAAACAGAGCCTGGGGGCAGGTGGGTGTACGGGAGGAAGTGGAAACAGAGAGATGGAGTGATGTATTATAAGGAAATTGAAGTCATAGAGCGAAAAGTTAATGGTCCAGGCCTTTGCACAGACTCACCTTAGCCCACCAGCTGGACAGGACAAAGTAAGTGTTAACATTCTCCTCTCCAAACTGCTCGGCCACATACAGTCCCAGAGAACCATATTTATCATAAATGTTACGCTTTGTGGGGTCATTCAGAATAGCATGGGCATTGTTTATCTCCTTGAATTTATCGGCTGCCTCTGGATTGTCAGGATTCTTATCAGGGTGGAACTTTAAGGCCAGTTTCCTGTGCAGAAGGGTGACAAACAGAAACAATCACATCTACGGCCATAATAGCAGAGATGACCACAGGGTAACCGAATGAAACGAGGGGGATCCCTCACCTGTAAGACCTCTTGATGTCATCATTTGTGGCCACCTTGTCAACTCCCAGCACATGGTAAAGGGATTCACCAGCGGTGGACAGAGAGCGCTGCCTCTGATGCTCAGCCATGACTCCTCACGTCCCCAAGCTGGGCACAGAAACAGAAATAAACACCGCTTAGGGGACTGTACCTATTGTTTATGATCATGCTAATGTGCACAAAACATATGAGGTCTGCAACTAAAAGGGCTTCATGACACAATCCTTCAGACTGCAGGCAACAGCTGGTCCAGGACATGTAATTGATTAGATACAACTGTCCTGTTCCAGCTCTGTGTGATACAGGCACAAGAATTCACAACTGCAAAGGCCAAACAGTGGATGTATTACATTTTCTTGCACTAATTTAATTTCCACACTAATTACACATATAAAATGTCAAGTTGCATGATTATCAAGACTGTGGTTTCTTGGCTTTGAATGCCTCTGCTGTTCTAAGTACATCTGACATCTATGACCTGCAAGAAAGCAAGATTTATCAAAGTGATGCTGCAAATATTAAAGGAAAAGCCTTTACTAAGATTATAGCTGCCTCCAAATGGGTGTCATCGTGACATAAATGATAGCATTAGTCTATTTGAAGCCTCTGTGTCTTATTTTAACATTTTTTTGACATGTTCTGTGTTAAATGTCTATTTGTTAAGAGTCGCAGCCCATCGTAAACTGTCTATAAGAAGGATTAGACTTTGAATACGATGCTAGGATCATAATCTCTGTGCAAGCATCATCAGCAGCACTGCTATAGCGCACAGCATCCATGTTGGTTTGCTTCCTGGCCTGTTCTTGATGCAAGACAGGGATGAATCGTCAGCACTAATTTTCAAGGGCAAGGGCCAGTGTGTTGTGGAAAATAAAAAATGAAAATGCAAAAGGAGGCTCACCTTTCTGTCTACTCCGATGCGTTGCAATTCTAACGATCCCGGCAGGTTATAATTTTTGACAGTGTAGCGTGACTATGGCTGCATCTCGCACGTACCCGGACCCTCTTTGGCTCCCACTACACAACCATGGACAGCTGCAGCAGTGCGCAGGCTCCGCCCCCTCAACACCCCACAGCGACCCGACGTGCGCGCCCCCGAGCGGACCGGGATGAGGGAGGGGATGGGTCCAACACACGACGGAAGAAAACATACATTTACACACGGGCCTTTATATGTGATTTTAAAATGACATACACGTTATTTATTTTAACACAGTGTTTAGAAGACCTATAGGCTGTGTGAAACAAATTATAAAATTAAATACATTTTATTTATGTACCTCAATACCACAAGTCAAATGGTTTTACAATAAACTGCACAAAAATATGAGGGTGAAATCCTCATTGAGATAAAACATCTATTTTCCAGCAGTGATCTGGCCGATACACAACAAACAACATTTATGCACTACGAATAAATAGAACACAATAGGCCTATTTAGTTATATTCAATGAAAGTTCAAGATAAATGTTGTACAGGTTACTTTAGAAGCAATCATAGGCATTCATATCTGTGCAAACCCTGCTTCTAAAATGACATTTGTATGTTATGTTTTACATAGACAGTGTGTAGTGTGACTATAGGCTGTGTGAAAGAAATAATGCAACTAAAATCATTTTATTTATGTACTTCAATATCACAAGTCAAAAGGTTTTACAATAAAATACACAATTTATCCTTTGAGTGAGAAAAAAAATCCTTTATTTAACTGGGTGAAATCCTCATTAAGATTAAATATCTATTTCCCAACAGTGACCTGGTCAAGACACAACAAACAACTCCCATAGTCTAGAAATGAATAATAAACAAAATATCTAGTTATATACAATGAAATACCAAGATGAATAAGAAAAAAAATCACATTGATCAAGAGTATTATATTACTATTCCTTTAAAATGCACTAAAATTCCCCCAAAGTCAGAAGTTCTGGCAGTGTCAGGTCCTTCGACACTGTTGCCCATAAGATTATTAGTCACATTCCTCTTTTGATTCCTATTAATACACATCAGTAATCTCCTCTGTCCAAATGCAATGATAACTTTCTGAGTTCCAGCCACACTTTATATGTCAAGAATAAATCATACTGTCAAAATAATTTCAGGAGAAGAGATAAAAATATTTCATTCAAACCTTGTGGGAAACACTGTATAATCATTCCATTAAGAAGTTGTAGCATGTGTGGAAAAAGAAAGAACCACTGAAAAATATCACACCTGTATGATATTTCCCAAGATCAAATGAAAGTAACACTGTAAAGCTTATAGTGCTTATTCAAAGCAAGGTGTGAAAAGCGCAAAATAGCATGATATACACAAATAATATAAAAAGCATATACGGAAATATTACTAACATGAGGATAAGGCCTGTGAAAGAAAACAAAGAAAAAGATAAATAATAATTAAATCAAGTGGATTAGTACAATGAAAACAATATAAAACTATAACAATCCAACTAAAATAAGGCAAAGCATTGATTTTCTTGTTCAGTCGCCAATGTAGGTTAGCTTTTTGAAAACTGGATAGGAGACCCTAAGCCTGACCCCAACTGCAGCCATATATTTATGAGGCTAAGCTTTCAGCTGTTGTCAAATGTCTGACTTACTCGTTGTGGGTAGAACAGTATATCAACTTCGCTGTCATGCCTGGAAAATCTACTGGGAAAGTAGGGCAAATACCTCTGGACCCTGAATAATGCAGTGCCCCTGAAAGACATTCTTGTATTTTTACAGCATCTACAGCTGCGGTTAGACATAAAATGTAAATATTGGTCTAATATAAGAGACCAGTGTTTTTTGCTTTATAATTTAGGTTTAAAACACTATACATTTTGGTTACACTTTAAAATATTAGTGCTTTCATAGAAATGAGAGCTATGCAATATGAAACAATAGTTTTATAATATCTGTTTCCTTAGCTCATAGGCTACATCATCCAAATCCTTTAATCTTTGAGATGCAAAATCTAAGTACAAAACTGAATGAGACAAAAAGTAGATGTTGAGTCACGTTAAGCCATAAAAACTGCTACAGTTCTTGGGCAGTTATTTGGAAATTTACCAGTTTCTCTAATTTAGTTTTTCAACAGTGGTAGCAAACACCATTATCCAAAATACAGATCTGAAATAGCTGAAAGTGACAGAAAAACCATGCCAATTAAAGACTACAGATAAAATAAAGTGATGACACTATACACTTGGTGGCCTTTCAGTGGCTTTGTTTTAATTGAATTACCAAATTTTAATTTAGGCCTGTGCACCATGTGAACACTTAACTAAAAAATCATTACAGATTCATTTTGGGATTCTGGGACAGCATCGCTCTACATGGCAGGCCTACAGAATTAGGTAATTACTGCAAATGTCATAGTTTTTTGGTTTTTTTTTTTACAGAGCATATTTTCTAAGGAACTGCCTGCTGTGGCCAGAACACAATTAGCTTTACTCATAGTTATTCTGTTGTGAAAAGCAAAACAAAAAACAAAAAAACACCATGAATTTACACCATTTTCAGGTTCATTGGGAGGCCTACACCTACTCTCTGTGTAAGAATCGTTCTGTTGTCTCCATCGTTTGTTCATTTTATGACAGAGACACACATACTTAATTGTTCAGCGGTAGTTTTAAGACAAACATGTAAAATACACGGTACATTCTCCATGACGGCTTTTGGTACATGGACTGTAACTGTTCCTCGGCAACCGTGATGTCATCCTCCCGGCCAATCACAGAGCTCGCCACATTGACGTTCCTATCGCGAGGTTACCAAATTAGCTTGGTTAGTTAGCTAACCGCGAAAAGCTTGATTTGTCTACCCGCAGCTTACAGTTTTATTCTGTTAAAAGCATTAAAAGAACTACGCATCGCCGCTTCATTATCTTCTCACGGCTGCGACGAAGATTAATCGTCGGACCTTGTTTGCACGGTAAATTGAGTAAACGCACACAGTCAGCTAACTAGCAGGGGCTGTTACACAGGAGGAAATGGGTTTGTTTTGGAAACATCGGACCATTTCCAAATGATTTTAATTACGGTAGAAAACGACATTTAATTGCAGAAATGTTGTAACTTTTGTTTCTTCTTAATTTGGTATTTTATAGAAGCGTGTTATGCCCATTTGCGTTCAGTTCTGTAATAAATGTCTGTACACGGTTACTGTGCGTGTAGGTACAAAATATGGCCAAGCTGTGTCAGTCTTGCTCACGTTTCGCTGTATTTCCAGTGAATTTTCCCTTTTCAGGATCCCAATGATGAGTTATGCTGAAAAGCCAGAGGACATCACAAAAGAGGAGTGGATGGACAAACTGAACAATGTTCATATACAGAGAGCCGACATGAACAGACTCATTATGAACTACCTGGTGACAGGTAAGGCATGCATTCCAACTAAAGGCACTGTGAGCTAGGGCTGCGACTAATGATTATATTTAATACAGAGTCATTTTCTGGGGAAATGGTAATTTTAATTTTTTTAATGTATTTTTTTTATATTAGCGTTTCCCCAAAGCCCTGGATAACTCCCTCAAAAGTCTTGATTGATCCACAGCCCAAATACTCTATTTAGTTTCCTGTTGTAAAGAAACAAGAAAATGTGCCTTGAATCAGAGATTTAATTTGTTTTCTGCATTAAAAATACTCCAAACTGAACTAGGACTTCTTCAATAAATGTGTTTCTTTGAACTATTTAATACATATTGTAATAACATACTTTAAAATTAAGCATAAATGTGTAGTTTTTAGTGAAATTATCTCATAACAGCAGTGGCTGTTGATTTAATTTAATAGTTAAAAAGTAGTCAAGAAATCATTGTAATTTTACTCTAACCTTATCAGTTTAATTATAACATGCAAGCATTTGTTTTAAGAGGGATTCAAAGAGGCAGCGGAGAAGTTCAGGATGGAGTCTGGGATTGAGCCAAGCGTGGACCTGGACTCTTTGGATGAAAGGATAAAAATTAGAGAGATGATCCTGAAAGGACAGATACAGGAAGCTATTGCACTCATCAACAGCCTACATCCAGAGCTTCTGGACACTAACCGATACTTGTATTTTCATCTGCAGGTACGTGGGTGCAAATTTTTAGGAAAAGCCTTCAGTAGTTGTGGTAATAGTTAATACCTCTTTTTACTGTAGATGAGATAATGCCACATTTGGCTTTATTTAGTGATTGATCATGTCACATTTTGTGAATGTAATTGGTGCTGTCATCTCTTAACGTTAGATGCAGCACTGAAGTGTGGAGGACAATGCTAAAATATGAATACATCTCCATCTGTTGTATATAATAACAGACAGCCATTGTAAATAAGATAATGTCCCTTGTCAGCATGCTTAGGTAAATTGAAAATGCTGTGATACTAGAGAAATGCCAACATTTGTTGCTTGAGCCTCATTTTCCCTTTTGCAGCAGCAACATTTGATTGAGTTAATCAGGCTAAGGGAGACTGAGTCAGCGCTGGAGTTTGCCCAAACACAGTTGGCTGAGCAGGGGGAGGAGAGCCGCGAGTGTCTGACAGAGATGGAGAGAACACTAGCTCTTCTGGCCTTTGACAACCCAGAAGATTCACCCTTTGGAGACCTTCTCAACATGATGCAACGGCAAAAGGTAGGCCAGTTTGTATGCAAGGTCTTGGGTCTTGTTTCTGATTTTTGAAATGAATTCAAAGGCCTGTAATGACACTGTTCATTTGTTGCTGTAATGGTGCAGCAAGTGCTGTGTGATAAATCAATCTTAAAACAAGAGGCTTTGACATTTTCCTCTTTGGATAGACCCAACAGCCTTTCACACAGAAGAAGTAAATGTGACACAATAGATTTTCTGTTTGGCAAGTAAATCTCATAGTGCTATTTGTCACACTGGCAGGTACATGTTTGTACCAGAGTAACTAGAGTTGTCATGTAAAAAAAAAAAACTCTTCTGAATCTGTTTGCTGTTTTGGTTTCATTCAGATGTTCTTGCTGCCGTTTGAGTTTAACACACTCACAGGCAGACGGGAATGGAGCTGCTGAAAATTACTTTTTTTTTGTTTTTTTTTTTAAACCAACAAACTGCATGTGCAAATGGCAAAATATTGCATTCACCTTGTACTATATTGTACACCTTGAAAATTCCGAAATCTCAGCTAACTCAAATAGCCCCAATTTTTTGATAGCATATGAAAGTAGATA
>JAPTGW010000026.1:9752196-9766744 GCA_029814545.1 Apogonichthyoides opercularis
AACACAGCCAGTGGAGGCTTTGAAAAAAAAAAAACAGCCGGATGAAAAGGCTTCTCATCACTGCAGCATCCACCATAAGGAATTCCCCGTTGCCTTTCTTAAAGAAAGGGAGCTCTGTGCGCGCCTGTGGGCAGAGAGCCCTCTCCGGGATGGACTCTCTATGTGGGATTTGTCCAGAGGAGCTGCAGGACATCAGAGCATGGAGTTCATAGAGCACCACTCCTGCTCCACCTGCCCACTGACTCACTCTATTGAACAGATTAGGCCTAATAAAGCCGCACAGTGACCTATGACCTCCGATTTATGAGCATCACAATACATATGACTCTCTTCACATTGAAACTAGGACGATCTTTCCATCTGTAACACAATTAAAAAACAGATTTTTGTGTTTCTCCATTGCTACAAATTGGAGGCTAGCTTTGGGGAATAGCTGTGGGAGAGCTCCTGAAGGGTCTGGGCTAAAACACATTTTTGCAGTTTTCTTCTGAATATTCATAAATATTTTATTCTTTTATATCTGGCTGCTCTGATTTTGAAGCCGTTTGGCAGAATATTCTCAAAAATCTGACGCTGCAGCTTTTGTGAAATCAAACTGTAACATTCATGGGATACGCAGAGCTTTTTCCTGTGCAGATGAAAACATGACTGCCCTTCTGAGACAGCTTTTGGCAGGAGACTAGAGGTGCATTTGTGATGATGAAAGGAGATTAGACACATCAAGGTAACAGGAGTGCAAATGGCACCGGATCAGTGACTGAAACAAATGTGTGCAGGTGTTGTGAGGTGTAACAATGGTTGGTCAGAGGGCATGTGCATATATTCAGAGTTCAAGCTCCATCCTGCTCACAATGCTAAGACATTTTATAACGAGGGGTGTGGTGCTGCGTTCACTGGTAACGTTCGGCTTTAAAACTGTCTCTTAGTTCTTTATAGAAACAAGCACTGCCCAGCATGGATCTGAGAGGCAGAGCTCGCCTGCTTCTGTTTTTGATATTGCATCATGTGATTGATGTTTATTTGAAATGCCTGCACAGTAGATAACAATCTGTCAGATAGTCTCCTATATCTTCCCACAATCAGTGCTTGCATTACCAAGCCACCACCGTCATTTTTATCCTCGGTTCCTTCCTGAGTTTGTTGCAAAGATGGTCACAAATTTGCATTGTAGTCCACCCCAATTACACCACAAACAGCACATGGGATTGGGATTGTAAACTAGTCTGAATTTAATTGGCAGGGAGGGGGAGCGACTGGTTTCTGCAGATGGTATTGAGAAAACAGAGACTGGAGAATTGGGGCTCCTCTTAAACTTTAACCATGGGCACATTTGGCCTGGTTAGTGTGCTAAAAGATGAAAGGGACCGCTTGAATTAATAGTTTCCACAGGAGAGAACATCAAAGAGCCTCAAATATTAATAGTATACATTAGAGGTTTACACTGAGCAGCTGCCTTTTGTTTTAATGTTTAACCACTGAATTCTTCTCCATCAACTGTTTTGTGGTCATTGATGCGTGACCTAAAATGTCCAGCATAGTTTTCAATTTTTAGACTAAACAGTAAACAAAAACCTACCCAACTATAATGTTTTTTGGAACATCATAGTAAATTGTTTCTTAACTTGCCAACTGGTCACTGCCAACTGTTGGTAATAAAAGTAAAACAGATGAAGTGGAGACTGAAGAGGCCATGGTTCAGTTTTTGCCCTCTGAGTCTAAACCAGTGGTTAACACAAGAGGGCAGTCACATACTGTCAACTGTCAACTATGGAGCGGCTCATACTGAGCAGTTTGGACTTTAAAATCTACTTCAATACTTGGTGCATTCATGATTTTAATTGCATTATAGATTTCATTTCTAGATTTTGTGCTGTAAAGTTTATGTAAAATAACAGCCTTGCACCTTAACCTTCAAAGAACCAAAACAGCTGCTGTCGCCCAAAAGCATCTACGGATCTAAAATGTTTAATAACTGTTCAACCACTGATCCTATCAATACATGCAAATAATTCAGGTAAAATACAGTTTCTCAGCTTCTCATCGTCATCTGATATGACCCATATGGATGTTCAGAGGCTCCATAGTGAACGTGGAAACACTGTCATGTACTTTGACAAATGACAGTGGCTGTAGATGCTTGTTTCTATAATCAGTTAATGATATATTTTGCTGAAAAAGTCACTTTTCTTCAGTTTTCTCTGTTCTGGTAAAATAACCTTTGAATTTATTATGGGATTTTAGGAACATCTGCACAATCAGTAAATTAAATATCGGAAAATATCATATTTTCATTGAAAAATGCAAAATGCAAAGAACAACGTTATAATAAATGGTAATGAATCAGTTAGGAAAGGTTAAATGTAGAGAATTCATTTGTAAGTTGCTACAAACAGTTCTAGGTCTTTAAGGGTTAATTCAGGCTGTACCTCTAGTGTGAATTCATTATTTTTGTTATGTCATGTATTGTTTTATCTTGTACAGCACCTTTAACTTTGTTTGGAAAAGTACTATGTAAATAAAGTATGACTTGCTTACAAATTCACAGTGGTGGCCTCAGTATTGCTTAGTTTACCAACATGCTGCCTGGCACAATACTTAATCTTACAACCCTAATGTGAAAATTATATGCACCTTCTTTAGCAACTCGTGCAACGCTCTATAATTTACAGAAAATACACCTCTGCAGCTCTGTAGGATGAAAAGTAGTCATTTGAACATTGAAAGCAGAGATGCACAATTTATCAAATCACAAATGTGATGCGATGTCAGCCTGTGCAAAAGGCTGCAAATTAAAGCTCCAGCGTGTGTCTGGTGATATTTTGGATTCAGTGACACTAAGGAGCGGTTTAGAGAAGTGCACTGTGTAAAAGACATGCAAATTTTCTATTACTGCTTTGAAGATTTTTATACTAGTTCAAGAGGTTTGAGTTGGAAAAAATACACATTTCAAAATGATTATTTTCTCAGGCCAGAGACAAAAACTGCACAACTCAATACTGCCAACAAGGATTGCATGAAGACTGAGCAAATCATGCAGCCCTGATTAAAAGTATATATGCAAACGATGAACACATTAAACACTGCATCAATCACATTTTCCAGTGTTACCCATATTGAAATGAAACGTTGCTTTCACATGGCATCTAATATTGTAGTTGTATTTTATGATGAAGGTGAAAATGTGTATGAGCCTGAAAAACACAAAGCCTTGCTGATGAATTAGTTTGATTGAAAACAATTTGAGAAAACTGTAAACTGAATGCATTGTGTCTCTACAATGAAAACAATTTAGTGCAGATATAGAGCGCTGTTCTTTAAAAACAAGAAGAGACAATCATGTAAGTAATTTATCAAGAGCACAACAGAATGGAGACACAAAGGTAAAACCTGAAAAGGCGGTTTGGAACAGAAGTGTTTGTATAAAGCGGACAATCCTTGTGATGTTTGTGTATGTGTGTGCACATGTGGAGCTGTCCAGATGTGCACACACTGCCACAAGCATGGCAACAGCAAACACACTGTGGCTCTTGCCTAAAGTGTGAAGTGTGCTGTGACCTCTCGCTCCCTATGTGGCCACTAAATTAGGTTTATTCAGGCAAACGTCTGTCCCACTAAATGACTCAATGCAATATTAATCCCACAGGACGAACATATTCATAAGTACAACAAGAAGAAATGTTTGGTTAATGCAAAATTAAGCTAATTATATGCAACCAGACCAAATCTTATAAGGTAAAAAGAAAACCTATAAAAAAGGTGCAGACCAGCACAGGAAATAAGGTTCGGGTTTGTGAAGTGTTGGGACCGGTCAGTCTTGTTTGCCCTTACACATGGCTGTTAATGTTCAAGAGCGGATATAGGCCACTCGAAAACACACAAACAATGCAGCAAATCAAACAGATGTTTAAGCAGTAATCTGCATTCTAACCCTTTCCTCTTAAACTTTGCTTTCTGTAGTTTAACCAGACTTGTGGTAATGGTTAAAACTGAAGATGAATGCATGAGGAAACTATAAAAATATAAAATGTGCTCTGACAAACAAAACAAGGAGACTTTCCTCAGTTTCTAGAGGCCTTTGGTGCTGTGATTGTACTAAAACTGGATGTTACGTGACTAATTTAGTATTTTTTTCCCTATATTTGTAGAAGGCTGGGACTGGTCTGAGTTTGGGTGCCCCCCAGCCAGAAACATTCGGGACCAACCCCAACCACTAAATATGAGAAAAACACTTTTAGTTAGTTTTGATTCTACATTAATTTGCTGCTGCAAAAATGAACTTGGATGATTAACCTTATGGTAAAGAAAACCCTGTGAACGTTTATGTTACTTCATATAGGTTCAAAACAAATACAAAATAAATTATTTTCAAATAAAACTAGGGATGCACTTATGTATCTACAGAACCTTGGTTATGGCCAGTTTTAGAAAATAAGATGAAATTTAATAATTCATTGCTGTCTGTTGTGTTATATTTCTGATTGCTTTGTAAACTGCATGACTGATTTTGTGATCAAACATACAAACATGAAGGCTTGCAAGATTTTAACAAATATTTTCCTGATTAAAATTCCTTTTGTTTTCTTGGCACAAAAAGGGGAAAAATAACAACGCAACGAAGATAAAAACAAAATAACATTGGTATTTACGTCGGCTTTTGTATTGGATTTTCTAAATAAAATACAATAGAAACACCTCAAGAGGAGAGCAGTGCCAAAGCCAGTCTGATAAACACCAACTTTGCTGGAAAAACAAAGAGTTTTACAGACAGGTTCAGAATGTGACTCACTGGTGTAAAACTAAACAGACACAGAAATTAAGCAGATAAACATAAACTGGACCTGCCCATATGTGGTCCAGACTTTCATAGACATATATGTTTAAATGCATGCATGAGTCACTCAGCGGTATAAACAAACTGATGACATTTTCCAGTGTGTGAATCTATTTTTGTTGGAACACAGACAAATTAGGCCTCGATCTGTTCCTATAACATGACGATGTCAAGAGGTGAGTGAACAGCATAAACTGTGATGCAAGTGTTATGACGGGCAGGTGAGTACAACCTAAAACAGCTGTAACTCAGTGATGCCATTCAAGGAAAAGCCTGGGTGGAGCTGCCACTGTGGCGCAGAATAAAGCTGCACTTGTTTCGCAGAACCAGAGGCTCTGAGCCTGGATGGCGTACGCCCGGCAACATGTTTTCACCCGATACAATGGGAGCTTGTTGACAAATCACGAGGTTAAAGAGTGACGATAATGTGTAACACGCAAAACACTAACAAACCCACACTGCTGTTTATATGCAAGTAAAAGGGTGTTTCTAGGTAAAAGAGGTGGGCCTGTGACAACAGGATACAGGAAATGCGCATGCTTCTAAAAAGGGCAAATCAAAAGATCTTTGCAAAATAATGGACACAATGTCAGTCTTGTCTAAAATGAGACCATGTTGTGAAAAGGGTCAAGGAAAATATTTTTGGCTTCATACAGCTGTTAAAATACCAACAACAATGTCAGTGCATAAAACATGGACCTTCAGACCATGCTTTAGGTGATAAATGGAAACTGTGGTGTTTCCTTTGCTCCTATTCTCCTTTCAACTAAATGTAGAAAACACAGAAACATAATATAATAAGGAAAATGTTTTACCAGGTAAAGGAGTAACATACTCATTCTGATGATATGATATTTTTCATCCCACAGTGTGATAGAATAAAGCACCTGAACAGAAAGGAAAGCAAAATGCAATCAGCTTTAAAAGCCAAACAAATGCTTAGGTTGTAAGAAATGTTTTTGCAGAACAGGTTTTATTTGAAGGCTTTGAGTTTATTTAGATGAGTCTTAAATTTGTCCTCCAAAAGTCCATCTGGTTAATAGATCATTTCCATATGTAAAGCTTAGGCTTCAGAGGAAAACTTTTAGTGAACTGATGAGAAATACATGCAACTAAAGTTTTCCTTCCAATCGTCTTGAAAGTGGAAAGTGTTCTAGCTGTGCTGTTGGGAGGCTACGCTCGGCCTATTCCGCTGTCCAAAGGCCTGTGTTCTGAATGAATGTGTTGGTTTGTGAAGTAAAGTACTCAGAGGCATGGGTGTGTACTGTAGGTCTCAGCTCAGGGTACAGTTTTTATTTGTTCCCATTCCTGGAGGTTTACTGTTAGGTCAGAGTTTAGCTAGTTTTCATGTGCATGTGTGAAATAAAGAACCATATATGTGTAAATAGATGGACTTTAGAGAAGATAAACCACCCAGTGTGTTATACAGTATAACCTCAACAGCATAATCATGCTTTAAATACTGGATGTGAAATGTGAAAGTATGCTCCAACACAACTTTACAATAGGAAAGTACCACATGTAACACTGAGCTCATTTTCAATAGGTTAATACAACACTTTTGTATTTTTGTGTCTGTTTTAGGACAAATTAAAACAATAAGGGTAAATATATGTGATACTCTACAGAACCAATAAATAACCAGTTGCATCTACGCTACCTAATTTGACTAAAATCATACAAAACATCCCAGTCTAATGGTACAAAATATACAGTAGGAATGTATGATACTATGCCTTTTAGTAGAGAGTAGTACACTCTTGAGCTAAAGTGATGTTTCCACTTTGTTTACGTCACCATGGGAAAGTGTCTGAGCTCTGATTGGTGGAAGCAGCCTTCTGACTAGATGTATCATAAAAACAGGATTTTCTAAAAAGTTAAAGAAATGCCACTAGCATAACATTAACTGTGAAGGTGACTGCTGACTTTTCTCCTCTAGTGTCAGTTTGGTGTTATTTTGTGAAGCCTGAGTGGGAGGAGATATGCAAATGATGGTAGAGGGGCCCTATTAGTGGCGTCTCTAGTCCCCAAAATTCACAGTGGACTGTTGTAGCTCCACCACAGTCCACCACACCCAAAGCCAGGGTCAGCATCCACACAGTGGCATTTGGTTTTACACCACAGCCAAAGGTACAACTTCTCAGAGACTGAACTCTTTTTTTTTTCTGGTGTCATTTTTTCAAATTTATTGAGTTTGTTTCTTTAGTGCTATCTTTTGCTTGAGACTTGGCAACAGTCATTTCCATATCAACTGAATGGAGAGGAATATTTAGGGTGTGCTTTTTATAAGCTTTACTTGCCCTTGACAGAGGAATACCTTTTTTATCTTCATCAATTTGAAGATTTATTCTTCAGGGGTTTTTTTTACTTTTCAAGAAGTGGATCTTCCAGGATGAATTTTGTGAGAGTTGTGATTCTTATGTTCATGACTTTATTTGTGTCACTGGTTGAAACGAAGTTTTACAGACCAGTCCAGTTTCCTCAGTATCAAACTGGGCTGAATCAACACCATGTCCCAGAGAAACCCACCAGCAGACACAAGTAAGTTCTGACCTTGTCTTCCTGTTTGTCTTGTCCTTGGACTTCAAATATTACTTTACCATTTTCTTTGAAAGGCAGCATTTCTATTTCAAAGACTGCTGAATATTTTGTGTGTCCAAACTTTTTCTTCAAACCTTATCTTTTCTCTTGAAGGAACCACTGTGCTTATGTCATTGAAAAGACTGTGACATTTACGATGCAGGATGGAGCAGCTCCATATGTGAAAGCTGAGTACAACAAGTGCTCCTGGGGCAAAAAATGCCCAACTTTGATGTGAGTGAAAGAAGACTCTCATTACAACTTTTTTCTTAATGATCTTTTAAATCCAAAAACATTTCTTCACATCATTTTCAGATACAAAACACTACAGCTGTATGTCTGTTTCTGAGTCAAAGTTGTTGTTTTCTTTCTCAGGTATCGTTTGATGTACAAACCAATGTACAAAGTGGCGCATAAAACTGTCACTGAGCTGGAGTGGCGTTGCTGTCCGGGTTACTCTGGTTATGCCTGTATGGACGGACCTCCAGTTTATCACCACCCCATGAATATGATGCCGCCTTTCAAGGGCCCACCAATGAAAGGACCACCCTTTAAGGGACCGCAGTTTAAAGGCCCACAGTACAAAGGTCCCATGTTCAAGGGTCCACCCATGAACACTGCTATAAAGGCCAACCCATGGAGTCAGCCCAAAGGACCTCCTACTGGCAGTTTTAACTCTTACCCCATGCATCACTTTGGCCCTCCAAGGTCCTCCTCCTACCCAGATACCTCCTTTGAGCCTTATTCACATGAGCCAGAGCCTATGCCAATGCCAGACCACCAGGAACCACATCACCCAGAGCATGACCAAGAACATCAACCTGAGCACAGCCAGGAACCTGAGGAACATATCCCTATGGAAACACCCTCTCCCTCTGGTGGTGAACCAGCTGAAGGTGAGACCTTATGCACACACTTGCTTATACACACTGACTATTAAGCCCTTTTTTAAAAAATACATTGTTGCCTTCATAGACAGAATCATTTCTTTTCTTTTTTATTTCTATTAATACACATCAGTAATCACCTTTGACCAGGTGCAGTGATTACATACAGAGTCCTAGTTGCACTTTATCTATTGTATATAGAACTTTATCTATTCTATATGTATTAATTGCCTATACTCACACTCATTCACTTATCTGTAACAGAAACACATCAGGCCTTGTAATCAATCAAGGTCTGATTACCATTATCTTATATGAATTAGGACATTCTCATTTGGTGACAATTCATCCTTAATCATTGTGGCCAATATTACAATTAGCAATTACTTGTTTAGTTTTCATTTTGAAATGTGTATATTTGTCCAAACTCAAACATACAAACTTAAATTAATATTAAAATACAAAGACACACAAAAAAATAGCAACTTTCATTTTTGCATTGTTTGCACAATATGTCTCTCTCCTCAGTGTTATTGAATCTACATCACTGCAGACACAGTCTTAAAATTGTAGCATTTTACAATTATATAACTTGCACAGACTGACATTCTAGATTCTGATCGATTAATGCAGTTCTTATGATGAATGTAAAAGTGTAACTATCTTATAGGAAGAGTGTCCTCAGTATTTACCTCTCTTTTTTCTCTCTTTAGGCCAGACTCTAGACAGTGAAACTGAAGAGCGGCTATTCCGAATGGAGGAAGATGTGCGACGTCTACACCAGGGTTTGGAGACACTGAGGGGAACTGTGAATGGACTGGAGGATGGCCTACGTGCCTCGCTGAGAGAGGACGCCAATAGGATGCTGTCAGCTCTACTCTCTGCTACACCAGGTCCAGTTTCAGCCCCAGCTGTAGCATCTAATCCATCTACTGTGGGGTTTGTTGAGATTCCTGGAGGAGACCCTGAGACTGAGGGTCTGGATGGGACACAGACACTTCCAGGCCTTACAGAACTAAATGTCAGAGTAGAGGAGCTCAGGACAGAACTGCAGGCCAAGACAGTAGAGCTGCAGAAACTGAAAGCAACAGTGAGTGGACATGATGGTGCACTGAGGAAACTGTCGAATAAATCAGGCACTGTATCAGACTCCGCTGATATTCTTGCAGGCGATGCCCAAGGAAATATGGAGAATATGATGGATGCCAAGCTGAGCGCAGCCCGGACAGAGATTCTGAGTGGGTTTGAAAAACGTGTGGAAAATGCAGAAAGCCGATGTGAGGAGAAAGCTGGGGATGTGCATCATCAGTGCCAGAGAGAGCAAAGTGAGAGGCAGGAGCACATGGAAGATGCTCTGGCCAAAACTACCACACATTTAAGAATGGATTTGGGAAACCTTCGGGCTCAGATCCATGGTTTAAAGGCAATAGACAGTTGCTGTAGTAGAGTGACAGGACTGGTTGAGAGGGTGCAGCTGCTGGAAACATCAGTAACAGGTCTCAATCAGTCACAGGTGCACTTGAGAGTGGAGCTGAGTGGTCATAAGGACCACATCGAGGGAATTTTGGAGGGGCGTCTGGCATATGTAGAAACCAAGCTTAATGGCACTGGGAAAGGAAAAATTAATGAGTCTGGAAGAAGTGCCATCTTAGACAGACCTGAGATAGGACAAGGCCTGGAGGCTAGAATGGAGGGGAAATTAAAGGCTTTAGAGGGCCGTCTGATGACAGCTTTGGAGGAGCTGGGTAATGCCACTGCCCCTGCTCTGCTGGAGGGTCATGCCGTTCCCACCCTAGAGACAGAGCTGGAGTCCCTCCGGGGGAGACTAGAAATGGATGTAGACAGAGTGCAGAAGCACCTGAGCAGCCTTGAAACTCGCTGCTCTTCATCGTGTACCTCCCCTGAGACCCCCTCTGCCATCCAGGGAGACTCTGTTGCACCGAGTTATAATGTGGCAACGGAGCAGAATATGAAGGGGATGCTTAACCTTCAAGCTGACCGTTTAAATAGCCTCAACATTACACTGCAAAACATCCTGAGGAATCTGGCCCTCAGAGACCAGCAACAACAGACTGAGGAGGAATATCCAATCCATGGCCAGCTCACAATTCTGAAGTTCAATATCCACTCTGTTAACCGCACAGTGAGAGGCCTTCAGGAGTCTTTAGGGACAGTGGTTCAACAAGTGGGACAAGCCAACAGCTCCTGGCATGAGAGGGAGGCCCGTCTCGCCCAGCAGATGAAGGGTGTGGTCCAGTTGGTTGGACATCAAGCTTCCATGCTGGGGGCAGGCGAACGCAAAGTCACCCGACTAAAAGGTGAGCTGCTGGAGATGAAGAAGAGGCTGGCCAATGAGGTCCAGGGCTGCAGAAGCACAGCTCTTGGGGTGCAGAAAGAAGTAACAGAGGTTGGAGGGCGTGTTGCGAGTGTAGAGGACAAGTGTAAGGGTCTGAATCTGTTGGCAGAAGACCTGGAGAGAATCAGGGAAGAGCTGGAGAGACAGTCGAGTGGGCTTCTCCTGCAAGTCAATGGGACCCTCTCCAGCCATGCTCAGCAGCTGTCTGAGCTGAAAGATGAACTCAGAAACTGCACCAGCAAGGTGGAGCCAACTCAGCAGAGTTTAGAGCCAGAGGCAAAGCCAAAACGAGGGGACACATTCACTTTGTTTTAGTTAAGTTTATTTGGACAATAGCTTTTAACAATACACAATGAAGAGTAAATATTCTGCAGGTATTGTGGAAGTCCATTAAAACCTAATTTTATCATCGGTTTTGTAAAATATAAAGGTTTTAAACCTGCACTGAAATAACAATAGCTTTAGTTACAGTATCTTACATAACAATTAATAATACAAAAGGCAGCTAATTCTACCTGCACGTGACATAATTTTCAGTTTAATAATGAAGGTGCTGACTTGAATTGTTGAATAATAATAATATGAATTCATTTATTATCTAGCCCCAATGACTGAAAAAAAAGGTAAACAATGTCTGTCTTACTGTTTTTACAAAGCTCATGAAAAATTCTTGTATGAACTGTTGTTTAACAATGTTTACATGTGTATGTTTTTGTACTGATTTTTGTTATGTCTAGACTAGAAGAACGAGAAGATATTATGTTTTTTTATATGGTTTCAGTTGAGCATTCATTTCTACTTTCAAAAAATATTGTATGGTACTTTCTGAGTACTGACACAGAAATAAACATGTCTTTACTGTTAATGTTTATAGTTATAATTTCTATTTCTTGGTTACACTTGATGTAAAAATATTGTCCTCACCATATTCTGCTGGTTAAATCAACCTGCATTTTTTACTGGGTGAGATAACTGCTGATGCAAATGAGCGAGATGCCACTAGAGGGCAATAGAGAAGCATTAATAGTGCGGAAAGCCAGGGATTTAGGACTGACTTTGCTGAATCCAACTGTGTGGATCGGGATAAACATGCTATGTTTATCTTGCTTATGAGGACAGCCTTTGCTTGGCACATACTGACATTTTTTACCAAGGTGATATAGAAAGACATCCCAGAAGTAGCCTGATATCTTATTCTTTTGTTCTCTCTCTTTGTGTTTCATGAATCTCACCAGGTTGGCATTTTAGTACAGTTCTTATTGAACGTTACAACTGGGCCATAGGTGACCTTGTTAATAAACCTCCTCTGTTAGTTTCTATTTCCCCATTGGACAAACAACCATTAAAATGACAGCTATGTGGGAGATGAGTCCACTGTGTGTGAAAACGTTGTAGCCTGAGACATGTGCAGAATAATAACTAAGGAAAAGCCAGGAAGGAAAGGAGGTCAGACACAAAAGATAGACAGGAAATTTATGTCGGAAGAACTAAATGATGGCGCAATGTCGAGACACAAATGTAACCCAGATAATAATGCAGGTTTATAGTATATGCAAATACACACATACAGAAAGTGTTGGGAAGACAGAGAGCTTTGACTGCTACTAAAAAGCACTTTTTATGTTTAAGGTGAAAACATAAGTGTTATTATATGAATGTACATGAAATGGTACAAACTGAAAAAAATGTAGGAAGGTCATATGCAAAAGATTTACACAAACGATATTATACTGACATTTCAAATCACTTCTGATCTTTCACTTTCCCTTTCTCTCATTTTGTCACATCTCTGTCATTGTATGTTTTTTGGATTGTTTTTTTTTTTTTTTGGTATTCCTCCCATGCTTCGTTTAAGTTCACGCCTCACACAAGCCAGACAACAACACATTAATCTTGTTTGTTTCCAAGTAGACACTTGGACAGAAAGGGCAGTTGGGGCTCTACTGAATTTGTCTCCTCTGACTCTGAGTCCCTTCAATGCTCACTCATGGATCTGATTCTGAGTTATGCTCCCTGCACAACTTGCTGACTGTCAATGGCCAAGGCTCGCGCCCAAATTGCAAAAAAGCAAAGCTGGCACAAAGACAGAGGACAAAGGATATTTGAGTAAACAAATAGCTCAAGTGGGTTAAAATGTGAATCACCCTATATAATGTCCTTTCCAGAAGCTTAAGGTGAAAGAAGCGTTTTGTCCTCATTAAAGTGATGGGCACAGAACAGACAATGCTGATTACAGTTGGCTTACACATGACAGAGCACAAGTGAGGGGTTACCTTAAATCAAGAACTCACAGCTCGGTAATAAGCTCCAGGATTTTACATTTTTCAAGCTGCATTGATGCGTATAGCAGAACTGCAGCTGTTGTCTTAAGCTGCAGAAGTTACTGAAGAAAACTCACACATGAAGTGCATAAGGCATCAGGAACTGACCTAGAAAAATATAAATAATAATATATAAGCCTAAATATAGTAATATAGTTCTTGCATATGCTGTTTCACAGAATATACTGTACATATAAACAAGTACTAAGAATGTTGCATCCTATATCCACCATTCATCTCCTGAACAATCTTATGTGACAGGAAGATAAAATGCAGAGTTCTTATCTAAACACTTCCTTTGGTCTCATATGACACTTTCAGAAGATGGATTCCTGGCAGAGTTAAGGTGCCTAAACTGCAATTTGGCTCAGTCCCCAAAGTCGAGAGCAGATTATTAAGTTAAAGAAAGGTAGCAGAAGGTAAATTAAGTTCTCCCACAGACACGAAGATTAAATTTCATGCACACAGGTCACCTACAGACACCAACAGGCATTTGGCCTCAGGTTTTCTTTTAACATCCTGCAAATTAGGATTCTTAAGGCAAGGTTGTGGAGTTTGGTTTAACTTGATTAAAAGCTTTTAATTTGGCTTAGGTGCTGTACTTAATTGTTAAAAATACATGGAAATATTATTTGGGGTACGTCTGGGAGGTTGTTTTATGCAGAATTAAGGTGTATGGCACTGTTTCTGCTCAAGAGTGGCATTTCTTCCGAAATGATGTTGAAAGAACACTGAAGAATTTTTCGTATTATTATTTTGTTTGGGGTTGAGGGCACATGTTAACAATGATGCCACTATTAATCTGTCTTGATTATAATTCATTATTTAATTACTCCAAAAAGTAATCACAATGCCAGACTATATAACAATAAGCCAGGCCCTATGTCCACTAATAAGGCATACACAACCATTAAAATAGTTTTTTTAGAAGAAGTGGGTGTGCTGATCCTTGTCCTTAACTGCCCAAATTTTACTCTGAACACAGCTGACCTCCACCAAACCAAAAGCATCAACTGATATAAAATATGTAAGAGTTTTTGAACCACTAATCCTATCAAAACACTAAATAATTCAGGTAAAATGCAATTTCTGAGCTTTTCATGGTCATCAGATATGATCCAGTTGGATGTTCAGAGGCTCTGAAGTGAACATGGAAACACCATCGTCTTACATAACATTAATTCACAGATATATTTTGTTGAAAAAGTCATGTTTTCTTCAATTTTCTCCATGCTGATATTCTAACCTTTGAGTTTACTCTAAGCTTTTATGAACATCTACAGTTTTTCAATGGAAAATTAAAAATACAGCAGATAATATATTAAATGGTGATAAATCACTTTAGAAAAGTTAAATGTAGTGGAAAGAATCATTTGGAAATCCCCACAAAAGTAGTTCTAGTTCTTCAAGTTTTAACTGGTTCTGTAACTTCTGAAATTGACTAATGTGTAGAATCAACAGACTTACAAATGCATATGTTTCATTCTTCTTTAAAAACCATGAAATCTTTCATAGATGAGAGGCAAAGACAAACTCACTTAAAGTATTTTCATGGCAAATGAGCCATTGAATT
>JAPTGW010000026.1:9830223-9844718 GCA_029814545.1 Apogonichthyoides opercularis
CAGTAGTTTGCAAACTACTACGTCCAGTTGACCAGATTTACTGCTTTGGATAAATGGGAGAAGAAAAAGATTTTAAAAATTAATTGACCTACTTTTCCCAAAATGTAACCACATCTATTCTGGATTACTGGTAATCTATAAACCAAATTTGGTATGAATTCACCCAATAGTTTTGCTGCTACAGACATTTGAAATTTCACCCATATTAAGTAAATGGGGGGAAAAAAAGATTTTAAAAATTCATAAACATTTTTTAGCTCTGATCTACTGTTCCCAAAATGTAATGAGATCTATTCTGGGTCACTAGCAATCTATAAACCCAATTTGGTATGAATTCAGCCAATAGTTTTGCTGCTAAAGTGTTAATAAACTAATCAAACTAAAGACAATACCCCTTGCCTCCCCTTCGGGGGTGGGGTAATAATCTGACTGGCTTTAAAATAACTTCTAAATGATGAACTAGAGTCGTTTTCTGTGAGGAAGATGTGTTGAAAGATGAGATGTAACAAATCCAAGAGTCCTGCAAAGATGCCAAATGTAATAAAGTTCAAGACACATGATGAGCATGTGTTGAGAGCTGCACAAATAGAAGGCATCGCCTGAGAAGCTCTTTGTGCTCCCTGAGTTTTTCAAAGGTTAAATCATTTAGATCATCTTTGTACTACTTATCCAACTTAAGCTCTGCTGTTGATGGTACCAAGAATAGTCATTACAAGTAAAATTTCTCACTCTTTTTAAAGAAGACATACAGGTATGAGTTATGGGTTACGTTTATGACCTTACCCTTCACAATAACAGGCATGTGCTTAGTCTAAACTGAAAAAAAGCACCGTGTCCTTGTTGAAAATGAGCCGACTATTGTGAAAGAAGTGGTTTGTGTTTGCTCGAGGCTAATGCATGATAAACATAACCTCAAGACCTACTTAAATACAGTTAACATTTTGAATTCATTTTACGCTGATTGTGTTTATTTGTTTAGGCTCCATTCAGACATGCAGTGTAGAGACAGCTTCAGCAATTAATAAATAGAATAAGACGTATTTCTAAAAGTGCCCAATAAATTTAGCCTTCTTGACTGAAAATACTGACTGAGGGAAAATAATAACTCAGATGATAAAAAATACCCATGCAGACCTCAACTTTTTAAGGACAGTTTGATGTTTAGTTCCACTTTTATTGATAAATCCCTTTATTTGATATTCAGTAATCTGGATGTAATTATTACTTTGACGTCGATGTGCAGATCAACAGTTATCCTATTTTCGTTTGTTTTAGTCATGTATAACGTCTTTTCATTTCAATATGTTTGGGTGTATGAATGATATTTCTCGAGTAGTCAGATATCAAATACCAATCACAGTCTAGTCCAGTCCATGCTGCAAAACTCAGAACTGATGCAGGAAATCAATGCAAAAAAAAAATGTTTTGACTGAGCTGAAACTTGAAGCAGAAAAACAGCTTTGATTTTGTTTTTCAATGATGCAGCAGACCATAACTTGTTTTACATAATTACTGTGCAAACCAAACTAACATGAACACATTAAGTTTCTTAAAATGACGTCTCGGATCAACATGCAGTAAGTGATTTGGAGTCGCCGACTGTTTCACCCCATAGTAACCCTTCCTCCTACAGGCCCGCCTTGTTAATGTGTCAAAATCCAATTATCAGTTCACTTCAAAGCATCTGATGAATTTACAGTATAATGGTTGCTATGGTGAAGATGCGGCTACAGGTTTTGATCCCTTTTCTCCTCTTCCCCAGTCAGTGACTCATCCAACTCTAATGACCCATCTGCCCCATCCTATTTCAGAACAGAGACATAAGTAAAGTCCTGTGTGATCGTGTTCTGTTTAAGGTTTATAGAGTTGCTGGACTCCTCCTGCTGTCTTCTGTTTTCCTTCAACACTTTTATGTTAATGTTAACAATAGATTAACCACTGAATCCTCCACTCTTAGATTTACTGACTCTGAAATAGTAACAAAAAAGAGAAGGTCTGGGTGCAACCTTCCAAATGTACAAGGGGAAGGGGTCGGTATGATGTATTGAGATGGCTCTGCTCCCTTATGTCTCTGATAGAAAAGGTCAGAGGTAAATTTTAGTGCAAGGGAAATGCCAGGGCTGAACACGACACCTGCCCTTTGCCTATTTTGATCATCCTCACACACCACTGGATGATTGGCATACTGAAGGGGGTGTGTGCGCACTCCAACCCTAACTGCAGACACAATATTAAATGGATGATTAAACCAAAAACAGACATAAACAGGCCATCAGAGTGCAACTATCTGACTGTGATACTCCCTCTGCGCTTTCGTTACATAAGAAGTGCTTTACTTCAGACTTGGATTCTTTCTGTGCTAAAGGACGTCTCTGAGCAGACTCACTGACTAAACTGAATGCTCATTTCCACAGACAGACAAGACTCACATGGAATTACAAGGCCACTGGAGCTCTGTGGCTTTTGTGATGTGTCTCTTTTCACAAAAACTATGAAGTATTTCTCTCTGAACTGAAAGTTTTAACTCTGCTTTCAGCATCCTTTTGACTAAACAGATGCAAGGTGATGTTAGAATAAGATCTGAGTATCAATGAATGAACTCTGAGCTGATCAATCTGTGGAGGTCAGAGGTCAAAAGAATCACAGCAAAGTGAACATGGCCTGAACACAAGCAACCTGTTAAATGTTCATCTGTATGTCAAGACAGTTACCTGTATGGTCTTGGAGGTTTCAGGATACCTCTCAACTCACTTATGTCGATGTTTGTTGCAGGAGATTCTTCTTCATAGGACAGGAGCAGAGTTACCACATAATTCATTTGGGAGTTATTGGCCCAGTAATCACCATCAGAGGTTTCATAGCGAATAACAAACTCAATGCGAGAGCCATGTGTGGTATAAGGAGGAGCAAAAGACAACTTGAAGGAGAACTTGTCAGTGTCTCCATCATTAGAATCCTGGACATACTCTGCTGGGTGGTCAAAGTAAGAAGCCCAGTTGTCCATGGTTGATCTGATGTAAACTGCTTTATGGAAGGATACGTTCAGGACTCGTACTATCCCGCAGAATGCAAGTGGTTCATCCTCTACTGAAGACACTTGCTCGACCTCCACTTTGTTTTTGCGCACAGCCTGCAGAAGCGCACTACCGCTGGGTGACTTAAACTCTGGGTGCACATCGTAGATCGGCTTTCTCTCTGCTTTCCTATACTTCGCCTCCTCTTCTTCCCACCTGGTGCTTGTCTCCTCGTCGTCCGAATCGAAAGCAAGAAATTCCTTCACGTCCACTAGATCCCCACCTGTTGTATCGGCAAACGACACTCTTTTTCCCAGCGCCGCTTGGATCCGCATGTACTCAGCGGTCTCGTCGAAGATGGACGAGCCTCGCTTCCTCGGTACCGGGGAGCATCTTGGGATGAGATGGACGTTCTCGGTGTCATCTTCATCATCTTCATCATCATCATCATCATCCGCGTCTAAGCCGGGACACCTACTTTCTGCTTCGTTTGCGTCTTTCCCAGCTCTGACCGTGGTAAAAAGGCCCTCTTGACTTGGTATTGTTAAAAAAGACATTATAGAATATGTGCACACTCGTGAAAGCTGTGCGCTGCAGAGAGTACATATGGCGTCTCCAAAAACACTAACAAATACTCATAATTTGCGCAGCAGTGGCCCGGGTAGCTGGATGTGCGTTACGCACAGCCTCAGTCAACGTGTGGCGTTAAATGTCACCCATGGAAACTTGCCTTTAGTGCCAGCCCTTGTGATAGTGTATCCCCTGGTTTACATGAGTTTGTGCATCGCAATTTGACTGCTGTCGCGGAAGGAGCTGCCTAATTTTAGCCCTGACCTACCAGGCTCACCATGCCCCAAATTTGTCTTTGGTATAATCCTGTGACTCCCCCGTGTTGTGTTTGGTTCGGGCTGCTTATACGACCACCACTGGAAATGGGACACTATAAGATGTTTGATTGAAAATGTCAATAGATTCCCAGCAATTTGTATGGTATAGCGCGCACCTCAATACATGGGTTTAATAACCTCCAGTCGACATTATTCAAGGTCGTTTGTGTTTTATCGTCACGGTCTTATTTCCCCAAGAAGAATCATCACTTAGAGTTAAATAGATCAAATAAAATACATTTAAGCCCAGTGTTAAGAAAAATCTACTGGAAAGGCTCTATGTTCAGTGATTGTACTGCATAAACACATATCCTGCATAACCCCACAGCCAGTTAAAGGCAGCTGACCCATAGTTTAGTTGTTCAAGATCATGATGATGAAAATGTGGTCAGCCAACACTCTGGTCTATGATTGGCTGATTCATTCTACGCAATGACCGCGACGTTGGTGGTTAATTAAGACCACGTGTAACATTAATGACTGCGAGCAGCAAAAAGTTAATTCTAAAAATCTAGTTATGTTTTTCGCCTTTATTCCTCTATTTTAAGTGTGTCAGACCATCATAATATTTTTACATAAGCACAATTTTCATCATACAGCATTGATTAAAGTAAAGCAAGCTGCTATTATTCTTTATTCTGCGTGATTTACGCAAGCCAGCTCTGTTAATCCTGTTTAAAAGCACGTTAACTAATAGCCTCATGTGAGGATGTCTAGTAACCGTTTAGATAGGATTATCAATCTCACGACACTAAAACAGAGATGATGTAACTGATGGAAGAATCCAAGCCTGTAAACACGACCAGATTGGAGAGGAGACCAATACGCATTCTGTTTGAATGGTGTTCAAGGAGAGAAATGGCCCAATAATCTGGGGAAAAAAACCCTCATTTTACGAAAACTTCTATTTTTTTAACCATGACTTTCATCTGTAATGATTAATAACATCTCATCTACCGGCTGTCAAATGACAACGTGGCCTGTTAAACTCTAAAATGAACAAAATCGTAATGTTGTGAGACGTGTGACATCTAGGTTATCGCGACGCACGGGGCTCATTTCCGGCGGCTCTACAATCTGTTTTCTGTCACATACACTCTAAATGTCTGTTTATTTGTTACATCATAGATTATGTAACAATTAGTTAAGCACACTCAACACTAAAAGATCGATGCGCAACGACAGAGATTTCAGCTCTATTATAGCACAAACATAACTGTCGTAAAGATTAGGAAATCGTTGGCTGACATTGGAGAACTGATACGACTGGCTTACAGCGGCGCACGTGACAGAAGTTAACGCTTGTTGGCTGCGGGCTAGCCGTTACGTTTTCTCCCATAACGAAATGGCTAACTTTGAATCTCTCGTTCAGTTACATTATCTTTGGCAACACTGCGCTCGCTCGGAGCGCAGTTCCAGCGTGAAAACACACCCTTGTAAATGATTGGTCGAGACGTTTTAGCGCGGCGTGTCGTAGCCAATCAGAGGATTGTTTTTCTCTCACGTCGGTGCACGAATAGTAAGCTAAAGGATAATGCAAATATAAAGTCAAAATAACTTAAATTGCAGTTAAAGGCGATATAATACGACAAGTTCTGATTGATTTGATAACGCCCTTTTTATTGGACTTTAATTTATGAATATGTGGTCCGGCCATGAATGCGAGGACATACGAATTGGGTAATGTAAGCTAACAGCCGTTAGCAGTGTCTTGCTAATTTTAACATAAACGCTACGCAAGGCCGCGGAGAAATCGGAGCGCTGCTTCCTGTTTGAGGTTCATTGAAAATGTAGGTTACATTGGGATCCGAGTTTCAAAATCACAACGGCTATCCCAATAGCTACCTGTTTGGCGTGATCGATAGCAGTTGAGTTTATTGTAGTTACGCTTGCGGGCTACCTAGCTTGTTAGCGGTTTGGCTAGCTAGCTAGCATGAGTGAACTGACGGACTGCAAACAGTCCGCTGATTCTGCTTCAAGGAAACGTCCATCACCCGACCAGGATGAGGACAGCACGATCCCCTGCAAGTCATCAAAAGTAAGTGAGGCATCAGAAGAGCCAGGGGTCACTTCGGAAAGTTGCACAAACAGTGAAGCTGAGAGTAAGAAAGCAGCTGGCAGGAAATCAAAAGATAACGAGGAAAAACCAGCTGCCGCCCAAACTAAGCAGAGTTCAGACAGCACCAGTAGACTGCCTGTCAACAACTCCAGAGGAGATGGTCATGAAGACGGCAATAACCAGAAACCACAGTCATCAGATCCACAGGGACCTGCCGTTGCAAAAGATGTGGAGAAGTCTTCAGAAACGGATCGGCGTCCCTCCTCTCCTTTGGACAAGTCAGACTCTGCAGCCATAGCAGCTGCAGAGGCTCTTGCCAGTCTTACAGGAGGAGACGGGGAAGACAGTGAAGAGACTCCTTGTTCATCAGAAAAGGCTAGACAGGTGAAGCATGGCAACAAATTTAAACAACGTGGAGGCCATCAGTCCTCAAGAACAGGTTCAAAAACACAGGCGGCAGCAGCAGATAGTTCCACAT
This sequence comes from Apogonichthyoides opercularis, assembly GCA_029814545.1. Classification (NCBI taxonomy): domain Eukaryota; kingdom Metazoa; phylum Chordata; class Actinopteri; order Kurtiformes; family Apogonidae; genus Apogonichthyoides; species Apogonichthyoides opercularis. The sequence goes on from JAPTGW010000026.1 coordinate 9,836,662, forward strand.
CTGTACATAGTACAGACAAGGAAGATGCAGTTGACATGCCAGAGGCAGATGAAGGTGAAGAATCCATATCTGTATCTTCCTCCACACCAAGTTCCTCTTTTGCATCAGACAATGAGGACAATGATGATGGGGAGTGTGCCATTGTGTCAGTTAAGATGGCACCAGAGATGAGACAGTCAGTGGCTCTTTTGGCACAGGTACAGATGAGACTGGAAGCACTTGAGAAGAAAAGTGCCCGGCTTCACCAGCGGCTAGAGCTAAAGATCAGTCGCCAGCGGCGGCCACATCTGGATCAGCGCAGCTCAATCACAAAAACTATTCCTGGCTTCTGGGTTACAGCTGTATCCTTTTAATGGAGATATGTCTCTTAATCTGTCTTTTATGTTTGAGTGTTTGTAGCAAGAGTATTTTCTTGACTTAAATGTTCCAGCTGCTGAATCACCCTCACCTATCAGCTCACATTGATGAAACTGATGAAGATGCTCTCAGCTACATGACTGACCTGGAGGTAGGGAATTTTAGTGATGTGTGTCATGGGTTTCTTTTTGTCCTGACTGAAGATAAATTCTCTGTTTTACTCATATTTTCCTTAGATTGAATCTTTTAAGAATAACAAACTGGGCTACAGGATCCGATTTCACTTCAGAAGGAATCCGTACTTCCAGAACAACATTATCATGAAGGAGCTTCACCTTGGGATGGGAGGTAATAAGTGTCTGCAGTTATAGTATAAAATCATGACAATGTGAAAAATTAAATAACACTCCTAATAAAATTCTATGAAATATTTATAAACTTTTAAATGTGTTTTGAATCTACAAAACATAGAGCACCACATATTTTGAAAGTGTCCAGGAAACTAAAAATAAGGGTCAGCAAACATTAACGTCACACCCAAAATTTTCAAACAATGGTGCATAAAATTGTGAAAAACAGGAAGTATATTGCGTTTTTCATGGTTTAACAGTGAATCAAATGTAATTTCCATATTAAACTTAAAATAATAAATGTTAAAATGATCATAAATGTGAGTTAATAGTTGTAACTCAAAATAATATTTGTTTTCCAGTGTCTTAGGTCAGATATTGTGATAGAATTGCTTTGCATTATACAGTGATTTCTATGTCTTTTCTCCTTGTGTAACTAAGCAGTCATCTATATTATTGTTTCATATTTATGCGAGTTATCATGACGTGATGTTAATGATTATTAATTAATCAGCAGTGATGCAAGGATGTTTGTTGCACAATGCTGCTACATACACTGTGTCTTTCATATGCTTTACCTTGAATAATTACAGAAGAGTCAAAAGGGTGACGTTTTAACCCTGGCTGCTTATGTCTCAGGGTCTCCCATGTCTTTCTCCAACCCCATCCTGTGGCATCGTGGACATAACCTGACCACCCACTGTGAACCCAGGAAGACGGCACGTGGGGTCTACCAGACCTTTTTCAGCTGGTTTAGTGATCACAGCAACCCAGGACAAGATGATGTAGCACAGGTGCATGACATCACAGCACACTGAAATCAGCAGTTTGAGTGTAGTATTAATATACTAATTACTCTCCTCACATACATGCAGACTTCAAAATTTACAACCATTACGCATGAGCTGAAATAATGTTAGATGTTCTCATTGTTTATCATTTTGACAGGCGTGGTCATAAAAATTCCTTATTAGATTAGATAGAATTTGAAGCACATTTAACAACATGTATTCTAAAAGATCATAATTCTAGTAAATATACAGAAGGAATTTCAAGACTGCATTTTTAAGAGGCTGGAGAGGAAAGATGACCACTTCACCTCCACACAACATAAAGCAGTGACTAAAGTCATTACTTACAAAAAAGTCAGACAATGGCGGATGTTTAGCTGTGATTTTTTTTTTTTGGTACTTTGCACAGTATATGAAACACCTTACATCATTGTGAAAACAGTGTTGCATAGATAGAATGAAAGCATATAGCGATGGATGTTCCACTAATTGTCATGATGATATTTGGTGATAGTGAAAACAATGAGACACAATGTACATTTAAACTTCTTGAGACAAAACATTCTTTTTTTTTTTTTTCCTTTTAGATACTTAAAGACGACCTGTTCAGAGATCCATTGAGATACTACCTCACTCCACTCTGGGAACCCAGGGAGAATGGCAGGTATGAAAGGGACGCTCATGGCTGTTTATTAATGTGTATTGAAGTGACTGACACACGCAGAACTCTGGAATGTTTAGTTAGTGGTCAAACCACCTATTAAGCTATAAATTGTAGAAATATTTTCAGCTGCAGAGCCTGTGATTATAACTCATGTTTAAGTTTTTACAGTGTCCTGATCTGTTGATAGACCAGCTGGGACACATACCGCATGTTTTTTTTTAATACTAACACAAATGTTTGTTTATGTGGTTTTCGCTTCTCACAGCAGTTCCAGTGGGGCTAGAGCCGCCGATAACGGTAATGGCGACGACTGTGTAGTAATCTCAGACTCTGACGACGAGCCCGGAGAGGAGGCGAGTGAGGAGGCTGCTGAACCCCAACAGGGCCGGATTCGAGAGGAGGAGGAGGAGGAGGAGGAGGAGGAAGAAGACGAAGACGAAAAGGAGGAAGATGGAGAAGAAGAAGACAAGGAGGAAGAAGTGGAAGAGGAAGACAGAGGGCCAGGTGCAGGTTAGAGTCAAATTTAAACTGACATCTAAAACCCCACTACTCCTCAGGGCTCAATGGGATATTCAATGTATATTTTATTTAATGCAGCTTGTTTTTAAAATGGAAAACCTTTTGTCACTTCTTAACAAAAGTTTGTGTTACAGTAGTATTTAACATAAATCTTAGGTGCCCATGAGCTTTGTTGTTTTAGTGAGGTTTTAATCTCTTTATCAATTCCATGATAGAATTTAAGAAAAATATTCCTATCCCATTTCCAAGAGAATAACTCGACTTCCATCCCATTCCTGTGTTGTGTTTTGCTTTTTTAGAGGATAGTATTCATAAGCAACAGAATGATTTTCACACACTTCCAATGCCTAAAGAGATGATTTTCATCTGCATTTCACATTATTAATCATTAATTATTCATGTAAGAACTGCATATTTCTATACATAACTGACCTCATGTTATTACCATTCCTGTTCCTGAGTTTTCTTTGTACTGTGAGTTGAAAAAATCCTCACTTTGTAAATGGCAAAATTGATTCCTATCCTGGAAGATTCCTGAGGCACACAGGATACCTGAAAAGTGGTCTTTATTCCGAATATGTACAATCAGAATACAAAGGAAATGTGTAAATGGAAATAGAAACAAGATTTTCAGTAATATATTGATATTATAGAAGCTGTATAGGATTTTTATAGAGTCTAGAGATCAACCCTGAGGAGTTCTGAGTGAAGCTTGGTGGAATAAACCACAAGATTAATTTGGAAAACCTGAAGACAGTTGATCAAAGAGAGTTCAAGGTGTATACCATGCAAACGGGGGTCATATTAAAAACTGAACTTTGTCTGTGGAAGCCAATTAGTGTGCAATTTTGAAGTAAATGACATGCTCTGTACAACTCTGTAAAAACGAAGCTTAAGGTCCACTAAGACTTTTGTGTTTTTATGATATGTATCTGTGTTTTATTAAATCCAATAATTGCTCAAATATGTAAAAATGCTCGACTATAGATCTAATGTAGCTGCTTCTCTCCATGTGAGGTGGTCTTGAATAATTTCCCAGCACAATCTGATTGATTACACTTAAAGAGCCAAAGTCCCACCCCTTCCTGCGAGCCCTATAGGATGTGATTTTAGAAAAAAAAATTGGGTAAAAAAAAAAAGTCAGTGGCAAGAGACAAGTAATTTTTTGATCCTGTTTGTCTTGTGTCACCATTTAAATGTCAACTTAAAAGATTTTAGGTGTCATGTACATCATGGTTTGTTATAAAGATGGCAAAGAAGCATCTTGTTTTGTGTTAAACAGCTCAATGGACTGCATCACATCACCAAAACATCCGCTGCCTTGGTACATTTTACCTCAGTCGGTGCTTGCTTTTTTTTTTTTTTTTTCCCCTATGGGGACACAGCTGGGAGGGGAGTGCCTTCGTTTCTATAGTCTATTAACAAAGAATTAAGAAAATAACAATTAGGTAATATTTGCTGTTAAAATCCCTTCAGTTCTGTATAAAAACTGACCATTGTTGAAGGGCTGAATTGGACTTAATTCATTTGATTTGACCTTCAGCTTCAAGGTATTTCAAAGACATTTTGAATTTCACTTACTCAAAAATTTTACAGTAAGATTTACATTTTTACTGCAAATGTACGTTGGTTGCAGGTATTGGTCACTGCTTTCCTAAAAACATATCAGTCCATAATGTGATAGTATTTGTTGTTGCATGTTGTGACTTAAAAGCCAAAGGCTTGTTAGTATCAAGTTTACTGGCTTGTGTTGTAGATTACATAAAGTCTCTGAGTAATGCAGGTTAAACTGAATAGACAGGAAATATCTCCTCCTCAGATGAGAGCCCAGTGGAGAAGGATGATGGTGGAGAAATTGTGATTGACGGTAAGACTTCACTCTTAACAGCAGTGTTGTACCTTCACTACTATAAATAATTGGGCTTGGAAAAACTTGGTGTCTTTTATTTTGGTTTTTTTTATCATGGAATTTTATTTTAATAATCTCAACGCTTGAACAAACACAAAATAAAGAGCATGTGGATTAATCATTTGAAACCACTGTGATATTCTCCATCAGGTTCTGATGACAGTGATCAGGAAGACGCCTAAAAAGAGGAGCAGCTGTATTTTAATGAAGATGAGTCATCGTGGGACCAGAGACAAGGACATTGAAGAAGATGCTGAGATTTTATGATGAACCATAGCAAAGATTGAGTACTTCTTCCCAATGTTAGTCATTGTTATGCACAGAAATCAGTTTTTTTTTATACCTAAAAAGATACACATATTAAATCAGGGTTAACTATAAGACTAAAGCCAAGGCAGCATGTTTCCCTTCTCTTTTATACAGCTGGTACTATGTGTACTCTAATTCACTTTTTGCAGTTTTTTTTTTTTTTTAAGAACAGGTTCTTACACATCATATTCAGCCAGACACTTCATACAGCCAGTGTTCTTCGACTTCATGAAGAACGATCAGTGACGGCCTACGCATACGTAGGTGAGACTCTGTTTGCCGCTCCTTTTTGGCAGTAAATCTGATATTACAGATGCTTAAAAACAAACCTTTACTTGTGTTATCAGAGGACGCTTGACAACAAGTGTTTTTAAATTCCAGACATTGTGGAAATGTCACAAGCTAAACTCATCAAGTTATAATACATTTCGGATGCACTGAGTCCTGAACCAAAATCTGTTCTCAGGGATGATTATGGTGGTTAAATTGAAAGGATCTTAATGACTTTGAGACATTTACACACTTTCCGCTCTCTATAAGGAATCGTGTACTCTACTGTAGTAAATAGGAACAGATACAGTTTTAATATACTACCTGCATTTTTCCCTTTTTGTTTCTGTTCAGTCTTGTTACACACCACCATTCACCCTTGTTAACAATTTGTAAATCATCTATGATGTTAAAAATCATTGTTTGACCAATGTCTTTGTGAATTCCTATATTTTTGTAAAGCGCTTTACATAAGTAGCTGAGTTTTGTATTTTCTTTAGATTAACTTAAAGCTTAAAGTTTCTTTGTAAAACATTTAAAGGTTTAGTTTTCTCGTAATGTGTTTGAGGATTTGTGTTCTTTTCTTTTTTTTCTTCTTTTTTTTTTAAAAGATTGTATTGATGGAATTGTTCTTCACATCCACATTGTGGCATGCCTGTGAGCATGAAACATAAGGATGTTAACATTATTCACAAAGCTGTGTAAAGGAAAAAAAATGCTGTGCACAGTGTCAGTAAATGTTAAATTCACAGAAACATGGAGTGCACTGTAATAAATCTCGTATTTGTATTTGCTTACTTTTCTTAGCAATGACCTGTAAATAATATTTCAGCATTGTCTTTTGGATAAGGCAGTACACATAATTAAACCATGGATAATTTTAACAAATAATCAGGATTTTCTTTTTCATGAACATATTCAGAAAGTTATATTTTGTGTGCTGTGTTTTATAGGACACTGTAGTAATAAAAATACACTTGTTTGTTAATTTGCTTTAGAATAAATGTCCACATTTTGACTCAGACCTAATAAAAAAGGCAGTTGTTTCACGTTGATCTGTGTGTGTTTTCAACATTAACTTTTCCGCTGCCTTCCACATCCCATAGACAAAGGCAGTGGAATGAGGTCAAATTGATTCCAAAGTATACACAAGGCTTAACGTAAAGTAGAGCTCTTTGTGGTTAGTTAATTCTTAACTGAAATTTTTTTATTTGAAGCAGTTTTACTTCAGGGTTAGTTTACTATTTGCACATTCATCAATATCAAATCCTATTCGCAGATGAAGATCATGTGATGGGATTAAAAGGTTAAATACTTGTGGAAGTTTTGGTCTGTAGGTCAGATAAGTAATTCAGTAAGGTGCCTTTGAGCAAGGTCTGTTCTTCAGAGAAGTCATACTGGAATGTGTGTAAGCCAGAATGTGGCTGTGAGCACAGACTACACTGAGCCAGATTTCCTCTGGATAAATTAAGGCTAAAAGAAACAGAAATATACAAATTTGAATGAGCTTTAACAAAAAAAAAAAAAAAAGAGTCCCCGTTTTGTCGCCATTTCAATACTGTTCATTGAACTGCAGGTTGTATTTAAAAGAATCACAAGGTGGCAGTGTAGTTCAGCTGATCAAATATTGGACTGTGCTGTAACTCATAGAAAGTGTGTAGTGTTGTACTTTGATACTGTCAATACTTTTCAGTACAAGTTAACTGAAATTAAATATATTAAATGTTAAAATGAAACTTTTGCGTCTCAAACAGTGTTGCCTACTGTAAACCTGAATTATTTATTACATTGAAAGTCATCTGATTGTACTTAGCTTCAACACGTTCTTCTTGAGGGAGAGATATCAAAGAACCACTGCTGCGATACAGCTGTTCTTTAATGTTTTTCGTCTTTGATATGACAGCGGCATGTCATATCACTGACATTGTGAATGTAGCACTGCAAATAGCCCCGGGTAAGACATTTTTGGACAGGCCCAGACAAAGGAACAGCAGCAGTGTTGCAATGGTACACTTAAACCCTTGATTCCACTTTTAATGCACAGCTATAAATATTCCACTAGCAAAAACCTATCCTGCTGCAGGCCCTGCAGCACCCAGGGTATGCGGTCCAGGATGGACATATACTATTAATACTGATGATGGAAACACATTATACCTCATGAAGTGATCCCATGTGAAACACGGTGTTTGTCTGCTTTGAAGCAGATTTTTTTCAGCCCACCTTGGAGCACAACATGTTTTCATGACTATGAATTAATAATGGTTTTGGTTCCTACAATATTGATCGTGACAAACTAAGTACAGATTGCTGGGACAACAAAGCCATCCTCTGGCTGCGTTGTGGTCTGAGGTTGTCTGTGAAGCCTTTGTTATGTATGGGGTGGCAAAAGCCTAAATGGATTCCCTAGTGTAAACTACACTCCCCTGGGTTGAGCTGGTGTTGCTACTGTACACAAATCATCTTGTCACGCTGCTTTATGCTCTCACGTTTCACAAAGTGGTTCCCTGGAATCTGCAATTGACTGATTCACCGTAGACTGAAAAATGAAAAGATAACACACAGCGACTAATTCTTTATGTGTGTGATTGATGTTGAGAAGAATATTTACTCTGTACAATGTTCAAGTAAAGGGTCAGCGCTGCTTTCTTAGACTCATCTATAATGAGTAATCTGAACGAGGGCCCCTGAATACCAATATCTGTGTGTGCTTCTGCATGTGTACACCCATCATGCCTGATGGTGAAGGCTTGCATTTATTCATATCTTTCTATGCATGTGTGCAGTTTTGGATCTTGGACATCTTAAACACATGTCTGGCTTTTTTTAACACCTCAGTGCACAGATCCATGATTGTCTGCTTGTCACCTAATCAAGATTAAGCACAT
>JAPTGW010000026.1:9850500-9861160 GCA_029814545.1 Apogonichthyoides opercularis
TGATATTTTAGCACATAAACGTTTGGCCGCAAGGTGAAAATCCAAGATGGGCGGATTGAAGGCCTTTTTGTAGACATTTGGGATTTTCCCATGTTGTCTGCTGCCTGTCCTCATTAACTCTAATGGCAGACGCTCACGTTTCAAATATGTAGATGATGCCTTTGATCAGAACAATGTTGGATGATTACAGTTATTTGTGCCTCTCTGTCATGTGTACATACACTGACACAGATACACAAATATACACACACCAGCATTACCTGTGAAGATTTAGAGATGTGAATCAGATTCATAACATGTTTAGGTGCTTTCATGTTGAGCTGAGTAGACATTTTGTATCTCGGCAGCGTTAACAAGTGAGGTTGTTTCTCCACTGCAGTGATTTAATGAAGAACATTTATGATTTTGCACAATCTTTGCCATATGAAATAGATTAGAGGTGAGCAACAACTGGAGTCAAATTGCAGTGCTGTTTTGATTTCAAAATTGATTCGGTAAGACTGAAAACAGCTGTCCGCATGCCTCTATGTACAGCAAGAGTCCACTTGTAGTTTACAGGACTAATTACAGTGCAGTTTTATATGACCTCTGACACTAATCCCTTTTCAGTAAACTGCTTATACACACAAGTTTTTGCTGCGGGGTTCACAAAACAGCATTCTGGAAAGCCTGGTCTTGAACATCATTGTTTCTTTTCCCCTAAATGCACTGATTCATTTACTGGAGTTTGCTCAGTGGCTGTTAGTTTGCTGTGAAAGTCCTACAGATGAAGCAGTGTCATTCACAAACCTCTGTCACCCTTCCCCCTAATACCAAACAAAAAGGAGGAAAGTTGGATTTTCTCCGCAACAGTTTTCTGCCACTCCGAGGATTTATTGTTCATTGTTTGTGACAGCAAGTCTCTTTGTTCTCTGAGGCGCCTGTGGAGGAGGTTTTGGGGCGCCTGGGGGTCATGTGACTTCTGAACAAACTAGTTGGTCTGAGTGACACTTTGGGATACTGGAGGCCTATAGAGGATAGTGGTCTTGTATTGTTTCCTCTGTTGCTAGGAAGTTTTTCCAGTTATACACACTTCAAAAGGGTTGACTGAGTTAGATAGAATTAGTCAGCATTGCTAGAGAGCAGAACGTGCAGCGTAACTGAAGCCATGTTTTAGAATCTCATACCCTTACTGTGCTGTCACCAGTTCGCTCATACTTCAGATATGCCCAGGACTAAACGACAGTGGTCATTAGTGCCTTAGTGACAATATGTTGTCAAGTTGTAACATGAGAGCTTCCAGTGGCTCAGCTCTAGCGTCATACTTCAATCATATGTCCTTCCCAGTGTTTCCCTATTAGTATCAGAATGTTGTCAGGGGATAAGTGATTGCTGAATGTTTACCAGATGATGGCAGTGCATTGTTGGCTATTTTTGGAGAATGGAGACATGTATAGGGGTGTGGTGTTGCTACATTTAGCCTCTACTGTGAATCCACTATGGCCCACTGGAGTTTGGCACCAGGCTTGTTATCCTGTGTTTACCTCTCAGGAACAGAACCGGACCTTGTCCTACCTCTAAGACTCCATCCCGCGTTGGCCGGAGATCCGATTGCATAGTTTATTTTAGTGGCACCTTGACTACATCCTGTTAACATTGACCTCAAAAGGAAGATGGCAGGCACTTTGATGTAAATAAAGATTGTGCTTCCTCTTGAATCCCTGTAAGCCAGCTTCTGAGGGTCTGTGTGAACATTTGTCATTATATAAGCCTGCTGTCTTTAACATGCCTCTGCCCATGTCCCAGTGTGCACATATGGTGGTCAGTATGTTAAACATGCCACAGATGTGTGCGTGTGTTGCTTTTTATGTGATGAATTGTTGGATGAAGGAATGGAAACAATTGCATTTAGAGGCAGAGTACAACCAGAATCCATTTGTCCCACTGCACATGAAAATGGTTCAATCAAAGCTTTCAGCAGGACAAAAAAGAGAAACATTTTCCACAGCAGAGCATGTCTTAACAGGTTATGCTCTGCTGAACACAATCCTGATCTTAAGAATTAGCTCTGAGTTCCACTGACCGTGTATCTTAAGGGACCCGCTTTTTCGCCTAACTCCACGGGGCATGCGGTGCCTTAAACTCAATCAGAAAGTCTGAGCACATAAAATATTGAGATCTTAAAAGCGAATATGTTTTTGAAAATGCTGTAAGTTGAGTTATATTTAATCAGTGACACACATTTTCCAGCAATGAAGTGAGAAGGGTGTTGTTCAGGGGACCAGAAGTTCATTCAAGTCAGTAATGAAACATTTTCAGTGAAGGCATTAGGTGAATATAGTGAGGGGGTTTGAGAAGTAACCTTTGCTCCCCCTGCTGGATATAAAATTGCTGGGTTTTTTTTCAGTGGTGTAGTTCTTTGTAAGAAAGTTTCAGTACTTTTCAAACAGAGCTCATGGACACACGGGCTGCAAGACCCTTCAGTTTCTCCTTCAACACCAGCGACTACCGCATCCTCCTGATGGATCAGGATCAAGGCCGTCTGTACCTGGGTAGCCGGGAGTACCTTGTGGCCCTGGATATGCACAATGTCAACAAGGAGCCGCTCATAGTGTGTACAAATTCCTTCTTTTCCTTAAATCCAGTCTGCTATTTGGTAGAAATCTCTTTACGCAAGCCAAAATAATCCAGTATTTTCAAGTGGCTGTTGCATTTTCCTCGTTAAACAGATCCACTGGCCAGCGTCTGCTAAAAGAAAGGGAGAATGTCAGATGACGGGAAAGGGAAGACAGGTGGGATCAAGTTTTCACATCCTGTCCTTTCAAAAATCTGAGACTTGTGTTTTCACTGCAAGACAATGACGATGTTTGAATTCCATTTGTCTTACTCTTTCTTGTCCAGGGTGAATGTGCCAACTTTGTGAGGTTGATAGAGCCGTGGAACCGCACCCATCTCTACACCTGTGGAACAGGAGCGTATCAGCCTATCTGTACATTCATCAACAGAGGTTGGAGAGCAGAGGTGAAGACAAGGACATTTGCATTTCCCCCCCAGAGAGGGATTTACAGCAAAAATCCCTCAGCAGTAGGCCTGGAATCCTGTGTCCTGCTAAATATTTCAGGCCTACAAACTGGGACACTGATTTGTTTATGATTTTCTCATGCTCCCTTGTGATGTTTTAGCGCTCTATTTTTATGCATACTCTCACTGTATAATTTGCTTCTCCAGGACTACCTGTTTAGACTGGTCCCTGGGTATGTGGATTCAGGGAAAGGAAAATGTTCCTATGATCCAAAACAGGAAAACATTGCAGTTCTGATCAGTAAGACATGCTTCATTTAAAAACCGTTAAGAGTTTCATACATTTACAACTGAATCACTCACTGTTTTCCTCCTGTCTGCAGATGGTAACCTATATGCAGGTGTCCATATTGACTTCATGAGTACAGATGCTGCTCTGTTTAGGACCATGGGAGGAAGAACAGCAATCAGGACAGAGCAATATGATTCCAGGTGGCTCAACGGTGAGTAAGTGTGGGCGTGAGGAGGTAAATGTTGCTGATTACAGGTTACAGTTCTTCTCCTTCTATTTGACAGCCACTTCCCTCAATCCTCTCTTTGCTTATCTGTTTTTATCCTCCAGAGCCTGTGTTTGTTCAGATTCAGCAGATCCCTGACAGTGCAGAAAGGAATGACGACAAACTCTACTTCTTTTTTCGTGAGAAGAGTCTGGACTCCAATGGTGGGGCAAGTCCCAGTGTTTTAGCCAGAGTGGGAAGAGTGTGTCTGGTGAGCTAAATCACATGGCATTTCCAGTTTAAAAAAAAACCAAAAAAAAAACCATCTGTGCAGAAAATGAAACATAACCTATACATTCTGTAGAGTCTGGCTTAATTTGTATTTTTTTTTTTTTTACTGCTCAGAATGATGAAGGTGGACAGAAATCCCTAGTGAACCGCTGGACTACGTTTCTGAAAGCTCGCCTTATCTGCTCAGTGATTGGAGAAGATGGAGTGGAGACACGGTTTGATGAACTACGTGAGGACACAATAAAATAAGCGCTATGTTTAATCTGATTAAATTTTAATAGATGCTCCTTTAACCATGGTGTTATTGATTTTTCTTTTCATTCCTCTTTCAGGGGATGTGTTCATTCAGCCAACTCAAGATGAACGAAACCCCATGGTGTATGCTCTCTTCACTACAGCAGGGTGAGTGGTTATCAGAAGCTTTTGTCATAAATTGTTGCTGCAGGCTAGGATCACACCTCAACCAGCCTGCTTAACATTTTTGTGGCCAATTTATGCGTTAATTTTAAGGGTTGGGCGCGAGCTGTCTTCTACCTCGCCCTCTTACCTTAATTGTCTGTTTCTGTTACAGCTCAGTGTTCAAGGGCTCAGCGGTCTGTGTGTACTCAATGGCTGACATACGCAATGTTTTCAATGGCCCCTTTGCCCATAAACATGGACACAATTACCAGTGGACAGAATACACTGGCAAGATCCCTTACCCGCGGCCTGGAACAGTATGTTTCAATCATGTTATCTCCAAAGTGATGCATTCATAGAGTTGCATGAAAAGGAAATTAACACACACTGTAAACACATTCAGATGACTGTGCTCCATCTATTCTGTTTTTCATTACAGTGCCCTGGAGGAACCTTTACTCCTGGCATCCGTTCCTCCAAAAACTTCTCGGATGAGGCTGTGAATTTCATCAGAGCCCATCCCCTCATGTTCCATCCAGTTTATCCTATTCATCGTCGCCCCCTGGTGGTGAGAACTGGTGTGGACTACCGTTATACTGCCCTGGTGGTGGACCAGGTAGATGCAGTTGATGGACGCTATGAGGTGCTTTTCCTGGGGACAGGTGAGACAGAAAGCATCAGGTCTAATCCCACTAAAGAATACATGCTTTTGGAGAGAGAATTAAGATCTTACAAGTAATTTTCTACCTTTTCAGATCGTGGTACTGTCCAAAAAGTCATAGTATTGCCGAAGGATCCAACCAGTATGGAGGAGCTCACACTGGAGGAAGTGGAGGTCTTTAGGGTATGTGTAAAAATCTGGCCTAGCCAAAAAAAGAGACACTCAAAGGATTAAAGACAAAATCTGACTTATTTATTTTACATCTACAGACCAGAGCTCCTGTCAAGACAATGAAGCTTTCCTCTAAACGAGTGAGTGAACACCTCAGACATGATGATATACATTTCAGTGTGTAGACCTTAGATGATTCATGTATTTTTTTTGTCCGTGTCACTACAGCAACAACTGTATGTGTCATCTGATGCGGGGCTGACCCAGGTGTCGCTGCACCGTTGTGGTGTATACGGCAGGGCCTGCTCTGATTGCTGCCTGGCCCGGGACCCGTACTGTGCCTGGGATGGAGAGAGCTGCTCTGCCTTCACCCCGTCCACCAAGAGGTTCTGTCTCATCTTCATACATGCTTCTGAAGTGATGATGTGCACTTCAGCTTTGGTGTTTGCAGCAATCTTTACAACAATGCTGTTTTTTTTGTTTTTTTGTTGTTGTTTTTTTTAACCTCAGGAGGAGCAGAAGACAGGATGTTAAACATGGTGACCCACTGAGGCAGTGCAGAGGCTTCAACGCCAAAGGTAAGAGTCATCACAGGTTCTTAAGAAGTCTAATATTCAGTAATCTCAACCTTAGACCTTGATAAAATAAACCTAAATTAAAAACTGTTTACATTATGGTGTTATTATGTTATCTCCAGCCTCTTTTAAATGTGTTGTTGTACTTTATCATACTGTAACTAAACAATATATGTGGATTAATGCAAATAGAATTTCAAGGCTAATGTGTTAAGGTCAATGAAATTTGGCTTGAGAGCAGAAATAGGTGTTAAATTGAATTCATAATAGTCTCAAAAAGGTCTTAAATTGGCATGTTGAAACCTGTAGAAACATTGTTACAGATAGACACTCCTGAAATCTTTGTTCTGATAAAGCAGCGTTCAGTATTTCACTTGTTTTATATCTGTACAGTTGAAAAACGTCTGAGAGAAACGGTCCAGTTTGGGGTGGAAGGCAGCAGTACATTCTTGGAATGTCAGCCTCGCTCTCCCCAGGCCACCGTCAAATGGCTTTTCCAAAGGGAAGGAAAGAGGAAACTGGTAAATGTTCAATGTGCATCAGCTACTTGTCCGCTCTTTACATGTTATGATACATTGTTCTCTATTTCAGACTTGCCTGATGTTTACATTGTTTTTTTTTTTCTGCAGCTCAACCGTGCAGGAGGAGTTCTGAAGACCAACCATGGCATCCTTCTGAAGTCTCTCAACCAATCTGATGCAGGTCTTTACCACTGCCTTGCCACTGAGAATAACTTTAAACACACAGTAGCCCGGGTTGCACTTCGCATCCTGGATCGAGATATCGTTTTAGCTCTGACCGCTCAAGATGAGGATGAAGAACCAAAAACCCGCCATGCTGGGCCCTACCTACAGTCATCCATCTCTTCTACACCCTTCCCACCTGAGATCAGACTGATTAACCAGTACTGCCAGTCCTACTGGGAACAGATAAACCCCAAACAGCAACAGCAGCGCAAGCGCACCAGCCGCAGACACACAGAAAGCCAGGACCAAGGCCTCGGCTAGGGGATTGGACTGGACCTGTCCAACACTGGCCTGTCTGGACTTATGGTGGACTTCTGTTGGACATGCATGTTTATGTGTCACCTCTATTCATTAGGCAGGTGATACAGTCATGCTGTCCTTAAAGTACTGTATTGGTGGTTTTGCATGTCTGCTTCTAACATTATATGTATAAAAATACATCTTATTTATATTTTATTGTACTAACAACCACTTTCCAGGGATTACATTCTAAGAACTGAATATTTATCTTTCAGGTTAACACAGCTATGAGCTTGTGTCATTTGGATAATTTAATCAAGTTACAGACTTGTTCTTGCATGAGATCAAATACTTCAGTAACTGTGAGATGTCAATCACTGTGGAAAATCTTAGTTTTAGTACAAGAAACTCAAAAACCTTTTTCACATTGTCCACTTTTGCCTGTCATTTGTCCTCTGAATTACATTTCCATACAACACAGCTCAATAAGCAGAGAGTGTATGCAGCTGATAAGGTGCAGGAGGATTATGTGAAACTGGAAAATGAAAACTGTAAGTGCAGTGAAAATTGAAATAGATGGACGTGTTGCATATTTCAATTACGGTTTTCATTGTGGTGTCAACTGAAACCAGCAACTATCAGAAAAGTGGATGTAATGTAAAACATGTAGTTGTGGTCTACAGGGGCTAGAACGTGCAAAACCACTGGTATGGTCCTTTAATTATATTGAAATAAAGTGTAATATATTGATTGTGAATATAATATATATGGTCATGATATGGTCACTCCATTGGATTTCTCTTGTACTGTGTGAAGATAATATGATGATGCATATGTTGCATGCATATGTTTGTTGTAAGTTGTACATTTTCCTGTTGCTCTGTTTTCAGCTTTGGCGTTTATGATGTTTGTATGGTGTAATGTATTCGATTAAGCTAATTCCATTGGATGTTGTCATATAATGACTCCCTTACTGTCCTGTGCTCTAGTGACCTACAGTATGTGAGTGTTGAAGATATGTATAGCATACAGTGTTCTTCCAGTTATGCACTTTTGTTGGTGGTGGTATTTGAGGGAATTGGGGATCTTTGCACAGTTGTTTGAGAAAATTATACAGGAACATAATTTTATATGTACAGTATGTTATAAAAAAAATGGGAATGAAACTGGCTCAGATTTTAGTATTGTTGATGTTCTGTTGTGCTGTATTTACAGACATTCAAGTGACTTTTTTTTTTAAAGAAAGTCCAGAGTCACTATTCACATTCATTGAGAGTAACACAGTGCTATGTGCTGTCATGCTGATAAATCTACACTGGAAATGTTCAAACAGTTATATAAACATTTCTCATTTCTGAAATTGACTTAAGTGTTGAATTTGTTTCTTCACTTCCCTGCACTTTTATTAAATCACTTATGTTGTATCGTGTACAAGTCAAACAAATAATTTGCAATGACTAAAGCTATAAAACCCTGAAAACACATAACTGTTCAAATTCAGCATTTTCCAACATTAATCCCAGTCAAACTAAGCTTTAAGTTCACAAAACAAAAAACTGCCTTATCAGTCATCCCATTCGTCATCGTCATCATCATCATCCCCTCCATCATCTTCACTTTCATCTGAAAAACAAGAAAAATCCAAATTTATTGGATTTTGTCCTTTTGTATCAGGAACCTGTTCACTCTTCATGCAAATGTGTGATGTTTACCTGAGGAATGGATGACTTTACTCCTCTTCTGCATGACCATCATGAGAGCACCAACAATTCCTTCGCCTGATTCTGGTGGTGTAGGTGTAGGAGGTTCAGGACACTCTGTCACCTGTAACAAAAGCCAGGAGGGTAACGCACAACGATGGAAAGTGCACAATGGCAATGCTACTGAATAGATGAAATTTAGGAGTAAAATTATGTGATTTACATTTCTGAGCTTCTTCCCCAGTCGGATCTGATCCAATAACGCCCCCCTGCTGTCCCCTCCTCCACATGAAGCAGTCGGAGGTAGTGGAGGTGGAGCACCACCACCTACAGGAGGAGGAGGTGGGAAATCTGAAGAGATCGGGGTCTGTGGAGGAGGTGGAGGAGGAGGAGGGGGAGGCCCTCCTCCACCTCCACCACCCCCTCCTCTGTTAGGTGCAGATGGGACGGGAGGAGGTGGGAAACCCATGGAGCGCTGGTGGTTAGACGGTGGTGGAGGAGGAGGTGTGTTGTGAGACATTGAGGGTCTTGAAGCTGGTGGTGAAGGGAAGTGAGAGGATGAAGTGTGTGAAGGTGGTGGAGGTGGTGGAGGACCACCTCGGCTGGTTGGAGGTGGGGGTGGTAGGCCTCCACGTGATGGAGGAGGCTGTGAGGACAGGCTCCCTCTTGACTGGCCTGGAACGGGAGGCAAAGGTCCAGAACGGCCTCGTGAGGGTGGAGGAGCCGGGGCACAGGAACCCGGCACCGGAGGGAGAGGCCCCTGTCTGCCTGGTGGGGGAGGTGGAGGTCCAGAAACTGCAATACATGGAACAAAGTGAACATCACAAAACTACCCAAGTCTATATGTCAGTCAGTGGTGGAAAGTAATTAAGCACTTAAATACATGTACTTAAATACATTTGTAAGTTACTTGTACGTCAGTATTTGTTCCACACACTCTAATGTGAAATGTTCAATTTTCTACTCCATTAATTTGAGTTTTAGCTAATAGTTTCTTTTATGATGAAGATTTTATGCAATGGATCATTTAAAATACAACACACTTCCAAACATTTCCGTTTTCTGAAGCCTTACTAAAAAGCAGTACGTAGTCAGGCTCACATTTCAGACGTCTGTGTGTAATGAAGAGCTCTCCCAAATAGCAAACCAAACTGTATGACTATTTCAATATATTTATGTACATATGAATAAAAGATGAGCAAAAAAGTCCAAAAACTGACAACAGATGAGTTCATCAGAACTGTTTTTCTTCTTTTTTTCCTCTCCCATGAATCATAATTTTTTTTTAAATTTCTCTGGTGTGTACCTCAAGTACCTCAAACTATGTCCACCTCCAGAAACTACAACTGTAACAGAGTGCTCCAACACTGAGGCTTCACCACTAATTATCTAATTATGCTATTTGTAATAATCTATCAGAGGAAGCTCGCCAACATTTAACCACATTTTGCTGCTAACACCTATTTCTTGCAGTAGGTAATGAGTTTTTGTGCAGGACTTTTACTTGTACTCGGCTAATTTTGCTTCATTGTATTCTCACTTAAATAATCTGACTACGTCTTCAACCACTCATTTAATACACAATCTGTAGATTACAGTGAGATTAACAATAAAGAGACAAGTAACGTGTGTCTAACCATCTCCGTTGATCTCCCTTCTGACTGCCTCCATGCCTCCAGACTGCTCGATGACGTTATAGATGAGCTGGGAGGTGTGTTCATCCCTCATGTCAGCATCATCGATCCCAGCTTGGGAGAGCAGTTTCAAAAGGTCAGGGTCAACATTGTTGGGGTCCCAGCCGACATGGGAAACATGCCTGATGGAAAAGAAGAAAGATGAGGCAATATGTTATGATTTACAGATACACTTTTAAGTAAAGCCTCCTCTTCACCCCAATGTAAAGTCAAATTCTCACTTAAAACCACTTGGCGCTCCGATGTCTGCTTTGGAAAGTTTGGATCCCTTTTTCTTGTTCTTCTTATCCTTCTTTCCTTTACTGGTCAGAGATGAGGTGGAAATAGGTGAAGGCATTGAGCGGTAGCGTGAAGACTGGATGTCTGGGTTCTGGATGTCAACTGTAGCCATGTGAAGACCACCAGGGCTGGTAGATCCTATGGAGTAAGTACAGAGTAAATACAAATACGCATTTTTTTATTATAGCCCCTAAATCAGTGTTCTTCCAACCTTGGGGTCACAACCCCATGTGGGGTCATCTGGAATTCAAATATGGTCACCTGAAATTTCTAGTAATTGATAACAATAAAAAATAAAACATTACTAATAAAAAAATCTATGGTAAGTTGAGAGAGACAATCACATACATAAAAGACATGACAAACCGAAGCTGAAACTGAAGCACTGTGGTACTGTTTATCTTTCA
>JAPTGW010000026.1:9888594-9901672 GCA_029814545.1 Apogonichthyoides opercularis
TATTCGATATTCGGACCATTTTTTAAGACTAATATTCGAATTCAATTTCTGGGGAATGTTACCAGCCCTAGTGTATTGAATCCTTTTATTAGTTTTCTGACCATGCTATGTTAAAATGATACCACCTTTTTGTTAAGTTGTAGTGAAGATGTCAGACAAGTTGGTGGTGTGACTAAGCTGTTTACAGGGATGTGTGCTACTTCCTGCTATAGACCACATCCGCTGTATGCCGATGAATGACAGCTCTTTTACATGAATGAAACCCATCTGACAAATGCAACATTTTTAACATAGCCTATTTCACCAAATAACGATTATTTGGAAATGAATGAACACCAGATACACATACAATACAGAGTTAATAAAAAAAAGTGCTCTCAAGTAAATTGAAAATGTGTTCAACTGTCATTCTTTGTCTAAAAGAAATATATTATTTATGATGCACTTAAATGGGGGTTGGGTTATCATGGTCCTACCCAACAGATGTGTGGTGTGTGGAAGTGAGTGGCGTTAGTAATTGATTTTCATAAATAATGCATCAGAAGATAAGATGGATTTTTGTGGGTGACACAGTAATAGACATGTTATTATTTTTTGGTTCTTTTTTGTTTGTTTTTTTTTTTACAATTTTTTTGCTCATGTTAGAAAAAAAATTCTGTTAAGCTGATTATAAAGGGGAATACACAGCTGTTTTATGTAACTTGCTAATTAAATTTTTATAGAGCTTTTCATTATATTGCCTGATCTTTTTCAACTAGCACTTCAATGTATTTTTATAAGTTTTATAAGAAGATGAATTTATGACAAACTTTCTGTCCTTTTTCATTTATGTACATAGGCAGAGCGAGAGAAATCAGGCCTGGCTAACAAAGTGGAGGAACTGCAGATGCAGCTGGTAATGTCTAAACAGGCACTTAGTCAGCAAGAGGACAAGGTTGGATCTCTCACCCAGCAGCTGGAGGCTGTACAGAGCAGTCAGCAGCACAATCAGGAAGCAGAAGACAGGGCCGATGATGAGACGGAGAATGGAGAAGGTGGTGATGCTGTCTTTGACTATGAGGTGGACACTAAGAGCAAGGAGGTGCTGGAGGCACGGATGCGGGCAGCTAGTGAAGAGCTTCTGAAGCTAAGAGATGAACTGTCTCAGGCGGGGACTCGCTATAACACCCTAGAGCAGCGATACAAGCAGGAGAAGGATCGTTGGAGGGCAGAGGCCCAGGAGTTGGCTGACAAGATCCGCCAGTGCATCAAGTCCAGCAAGCAGGATCAGGAGCGCATCAGTGAGCTAGAGAAGGAGATTGGAGCCACAAGGAAGGTGGCAATTGATTCAGAAGGGCACTTGAGTGTTGCCCAAGAAGAGCTGTTGGCCTTCTCTGAAGAGCTGTCCAACTTGTATCACCACATCTGTGTATGCAACAACCTGACACCCAAACGAGTCACTTTGGACTACTATCGTGATGGCGCCAGGGCAAGTGGTGGAGCAGCAAGTGGACGAAGACCACACCATGTCTACCCTCAGCACAGCACTCAGAAAAAGCAGCGCCCCAATGACATGTTCATCTCCAAAGCTGCAGCATTGCAGTTCATGGGAGAGGTGGACAGTGCAGGAAGCAGTGCAGGAGACACACCTAATTGCCCTGGATCACCCACCCTGGACTTCAGGGACCCTTCCAATGTGCGCAACTTAGTAGCTGTCATCCGCTGCCAGATCAAACACCTCCGGGTAAGAAATCTTTGCTTCCGTCCCACATTTTTCCAGCTGACACTGGACTACTATATGTTATGTGACAAAAGTCATAATCAGTGCAACTTGCATAAGTCTTATGTTGTTTGGTCCTGGAGTCTGAAAGCTTTCCACGCTTAAGAAGTTTCTTGCTTAAACCAATACTAGGATCAGCCTGATCAATGTGCTTGAGCAGCTCCACACCAGTACAAATCCAATGTGTGGTGTGAGCTTTGTTAACACGTGTGTTGGGTTTGAATGGATTGGATTATCAGAGGGCAAAGTTGAGTTCAAACTTTTACTACAGAACTCTGTTAGTGTTTGCAGCAGTGGGAAGTCGCTGTCTTGAAAATGAAATGTCCAGTTAAGAAACCCATGATTAGGTTTCTTAAATTTTTAACAGTATTTCATATAAAACCAGTTTTGATAATGTGGTACTCGATAATATAACATATACATAATAATATATAAAAACACATGCTATTACTATTCTATGCAAATGTTTTTTTCCTGAACGATCGTTTAGAAATTTTTTTTTTAAAATACCACCGAGATAAACGTGTAAATATTACATCATATTAAACTGTCCTCATCCTCCCTCAGGTGGCGGTGGACCTCTGTCGTCAGAGAGGTGCGATGCCTTACTCAGGGCTCAGTGCTAGTGGAGAGTCAGAACGGGATGCTGAAAGCCTTTTGGAGGAGGTACTAAAACTCAAGTCCCTCCTCAGCACTAAGAGAGAACAGATTGCTACTCTCAGGACTGTTCTCAAGGCTAACAAGCAGGTAAGTCCCAATAAGCACCAGCTCCCCTACACTCATACTTATTTGTAATCTTTTAGCGTGAGCTGTGTTTATCCTTCAATGTTTTTATTTCTGCCAACTTAAATTGTGTATTAGGTATACAGTTAATGCATAGCTTTTTTTTTTTTTAAATAACTTGTCATCTGAAAGATTTTTCATTTTTCTCTATGATTAGTTTAATCTAAAGTCATCATTTAAAGTGACAGAGTTAATCTGTGTTTTGTCAGGATAATCCATGCATAATCTTGAAATGATCAGTATGGTTGTCCTGTATCATCTGTGTCGAGACAGTCCTATAGTGTTCACGGTCATGTACCTTGAGTACAGTGTGATATTACTCTCCTGAGAGGTTTTAGTCCTTCCCCTCCTCCTGTTCCCGTGCGTCAAGCACTCTGTGACCTCCTTCTGTCATGCCCTGAGTTGTCACTCCCATTTACATACACACTTAAACTCTAAAAGGGAATGTGCTGTTGCACCAGTCTCACATTCAGTCACTTGTTTATATTCTGAAGGTTGAGGCTTAAACAGCTTCAGCTTTCCTTAATACTGGTGTTTGGGTTCAAGCCACATGTCTGTAAAACTAGGGTAAAAGTAACATCAATAAGTTTTAATTGATCTTTCCAGCTCTGGTTTGAGAGTATGTTGTTGTGACATGACTCAAGGTTAAAGGGGTCTTTTATGACGACATTATATTTTTAACTGCATTGAAAGCATTGTGTATTAAAATCTGGGAAATAAAACAGAATGATTCAAATTTGCTAAACGTTTGCTTTTGGTTGGTGTTTTCTACCCTGCATCAGAATTTCTGATCATAATGGTACTAAGAATTTGAAGTAAATGTATTTCTTACCGTTAATCTTTTTCTTTTCTATGTGGGAGAAGGCATTGTATGGTATTACATTTTTGTAATGTATATTAACTATGAATGTATATTGTATGATACTATAGAAATTCTTAAAAACACACTTGTAATTATTTTTAATCTTTACTTTTAATTTGTAACTCAATCAGATTTCTGACAGTTTTTATGTTACAGCCAGATGTCACTCAGGTTGCACAAAAAGTAGAGCTTTTGGATGTTACAGGACTGTGACAAATGAAAAAGCACATCCCACTGTCCTGTTTGCATAAGAGTCTTTTTTTTAAACTTAGATTTTCTGCATGTGATGATGGGTTCTTCATACTATGACTGTTACATTAAAATTAAATTAAAAATTTAGCAAAATATTGTTTTGCTTGCAGTCATGCAACATATCTCAATACATTACGTTTAATTCCTCTATCATGATACCTTTGGTATCACCAGATCCTTGCCAGTACAATCTTCATATGATGATACAGATATAATTTTGTCTCTACTTGTCTTTGCAGACGGCAGAGTTAGCCCTGTCCAATTTGAAAACTAAGTATGAGACGGAGAAAAGCATGGTGTCAGAGACTATGGTAAAGCTGCGCAATGAGCTCAAAGCCCTGAAGGAAGATGCTGCTACCTTTTCTTCTCTCAGAGTCATGTTTGCAAGTCGGTAAGTCCTTTTCATTACATTGAGAACCAAAGAGTAGGTACAAAGAAGTATTATAGTGTAATGATATTGAAACTATTTTTGGTCTTGTGAAACGGTGTATTATTTATATTCTTCAGAAAATTCAGACTTTTGTTAATTATCTTTGATAGTCAAGTCTCAACCTCTTTGCTTATTTTTCATTCTTAGTAATGGTACTCTTGTTATGGTACAGCTTTTGCTGCCATTCAAGTAATGAGATTACCTTCCTTATTGCGCCTGTGGACAATCCACTAGTTCACGTGAAGATTACAAACCACATGCTCTGCCCTGTGCTGACGAAAGGAGGCAAGGACACAGTTGTCCCATCAGACCAATCACCTTAGGGAAGGAGAAACCTCATGTCTGCAGGAGATGGGTTGAAAGGTTCTGTCTAGAGTTAAACTGAACAGCCACAACTGCACTCACTAATCGCTAACCTCTTTTGAACTTGTGCATCCATTTGCATGGATAGTGCTGTGTATTATATGCACTTGTGTCCCCTGGTTTAATTCTGTCTTTGTAATAAGGAGTGTAGGTGTGTGCATTGTTTTTATTAACTGCCTGAGAATCTTCTTGGACATGCATTATATTGACATCATTGACGTGTGTCTAGACTCTCCAGACAGTTATGCATTTCAAATAAGCTGGTATTTGATTAGTCTTAAGAAGGATTGGAGCGGTCAAGGACTCCTACTGTCTGTTGCAACAGGCTAAAGATTAGAGCTTCATCTGATCCTCTACTTTATGATTGAGTTTCTGGTGCCATCATGTGGATAGCTGAAATGACTGCATGTGTACCATGGACAGTATTTTTTAATAATTCTTTAAATCTTGCACCAGTCAAATTATCACAGTTTTATTGTCATAGTCATTTGCACTCCTATTACTGTCAGTCTTTACTGTTGACAGCAAAAAACTATGAGAATTTGAAGCTATTTCCCAAATTTTTTGGTTTGATTTCCCCAAATTTAAAAAGTCCTAAAAACATTTCAATGACATGGTATAGTTACAGTTTACCTTTTCACATGTAACAAGTAATTTATTCAGTCAAAAAGACCTGTGTCAGTCAGTTATCAAAATAGTCTTCAGTTGCATTAGGTATGTTTGTTTAAAAGTGTGTTGTTTGAAGTTATTGTTTTCCTCACTATTAACTAGGCTCCTGCTCTGGTTTTGTACTTTAATTAATTTTTCCCTGCTTGTGCATGTTGCATCTTTTCCATTGTGTGTGTGTGTGTGTGTGTGTGTGTCTGTCAGGTGTGACCAATATGTCACTCAGCTGGATGAGATGCAGAGGCAGCTGGCAGCAGCTGAGGATGAGAAGAAGACACTGAATTCTCTGCTGCGTATGGCCATCCAGCAGAAACTGGCTCTCACTCAGCGTTTGGAGGATCTAGAAGCCCCTATGTCTCCTCACAGCTTAAACAGCAGCCCCCGCCGCTCCCGGGCTAAGGAGTTGGGCACCAAGTCAGGTCGGGCCCCTCGAAGCCCCCGAAGCAGTCCTGCACGACCCCCGATGAGGAGCAGTCCACGAGCCAGTCCAGTTCTTGGCAGCAGTGTTCCAGCAATGGCCACACACCACCTGCGAGCACTAACCCGAAGCCTCCACACAAGCCCAGTAAGAACCCCTCTCTCTCTTTGTTCCGAAAGCTCTACACAGACAAGCAGCAGGTCTCGCCGAGGCAGAGGTCTCCCACGGGACGCCACCTTCATTAGAAGTCATAGTGTCAGTGATGTTTTTGACACAGAGGCGAGTTCTGGCTATTCTGCAACTCGAAAAGGCTCTACCAGTTCTGTGAAGAGTGAGATAATGGTCAAAGCACAAGTAGATGATTCAAGAAAGGGTTCCTCAGGTCGGAGAGCTTCGGTTCCTGCACGCCAGGACACTTTCATCACAACCCGTGTTGTACCAGCATCTCGACTAAAACCCTCTTTATTTTCATCTTCCATAGAAAATCTAACCTCTTCTAAAGGTTTGTGTGTGTATCCTAACACATCTGCAGCTTGGGGTGAAAGTAAACCAAAGCCTGAGTCGAAGGCAACTGTAGATGTATCTGTGCGTAGAAAACACTTTCCCAACAGGTCTAATTCTGTTCAGGCAGCGACTGCATGTAGTAACACATCTCAGGCAGATGTGGTCTCTCGTCAGTTAAATGCTAAATCATCAGCAACCCTGACAAATACATCTACTGACATTCACCATCCAATGGGTAAGACGAGGATGACTGGGATCTGTAGGGAGTCTAGACGTAGAATATCTGCCTCCACTAGCAGAACCACTGAAGAAACCAGTGCTAATGTCGCTAAAAGCTCTGGTAATAAAGCTCAGGCTGCATCTGCAAGGGCCCGGAGCTCACACTCTAAATCATCTCGTAGGCGATAATGTGTTCAACAGATTATTACCCCAAGGTTGATAAAAGTCAAACAAGTTTTCATTAATATTTGGAATAAAAGGGTTTTCGCAGAAAATTAACTTGGCTCCAAAGTATCATTGAGGTTAATGCTTGTTTTTCCATCTTCGTTATGTGACTTGATCCATCAACTTTTTGGGAGCCAAGAATTTGCTGATATATCTGTTGATATATTGTTGTGTTGATCCTGTTTATCCTTAAGTACCTTCCCCCTCTTATGTCGTTCATTTTACTTTTTACTAAATATGTTTTTTGTCTCTGTTTTCACCCTGTCTCTGTAGCGCTGAAACACTCCTTCCATTACTCCAAACCCCCTCTTCTCCATAAGGACCTGTCTTCATGTTGACTCCCTGGCTCCTTCCTTTTCCTGACTCAAGACATCCTGTTCATCCCAGATTTGATGCTACATTCCCCACTCTACCCACCAGAACCATGGATTTTAAAAAGTAAAAAAAAAAAAAAAAATCTCTCATCTTGCCCTCTTGGTTTTCTCTGATTGGAACAGAGAAACCTGCATGCAGCCTGGTGACGGATGAAGAGACCTAATGTGCTGCTCATTGCTTTGTAACTTCATTGACTTTGTCTTGTCCTAATTGGTTCCAATTTCCATCTGGTCTTTTGACGCTGTGTGTTGTGATGAACCATTGACAGTATTTATTCCTGAAAAGGACACTTTCCATGTGCAGTATTTACTGTCCCCAGACTCTTATGTAAGGCTATGACCTGTTTTAAGTCTTTACCCTCTTGCCTTTAGTCTGGCATCTTTGTCAGGCCTGTGTGGCATATGTTAGTGTCAGTAAGATATTAGATCATTAGTGATAACCAGACTGTGGTTTTTTTTTAGAGCACTGCAGCCTTACTAATAGAGTTGCTAAGTAGTAAGTAGTAGAGCTTGCTATCATTTCAAAGTTCCTCCCTGTTACTGATAACACTGTTACATCCTTTGACATGTGTGGCCCCTCAGCTTTGGCTTTTCAGCCACTCCCTTTAACTAGAAGTCAGTAAACATGCCATTTAATTGATGGAAAAAGATCAGCCATTAGTACACCATCTCAGGTCAAATACAGAATTATTAAGTACATGAGGTGGAGATCTCTAATGTGCATCTTACTTTGCAAACTATGCAGACCAAGTCAGGACAGTGCCTCTGAACTTCTGTTCTTTAAGATTAGGGTAGGTTCCAAAACATACCTTCACTTTTCTTCTGTTAATATCAGTGGCTGGCTGCAGCTATTTTATCACAGTCACTTAGCATCTCTTACCATAAGCAGCTTGTGGAAGTCCTCTGATGCAGAAGTGGCACAGGTTCAAATATCACACTGACTAGTAATGTACTCTTCTTCTTGTCGGGCTCCAGAATTGAAGTGGCTTAGGTTTACTTAAATCTGAAGCTAACATGTTTGCTCATGCTCATTACTCTCAATTACATAGTCATGGTGACAGCTCCCATTTAGCATCTATTTCCTCTCTCTCATTTGGTCAGCTAAGCAACAAACATTGTTTTGTATTTCATCAGTGCTGCCATGCTTTTTATGTGCTACCAAAGTAAGCATGTTGTCATGACAAGCTTGTTTTTTGTTTGGTTTTTTCCCCTGTGGCTACAGAATCTACTGTACTCACTTAGGAATACTAATAGTGCTGTCAAGCTGCTGTTGGGTTGCTGCTTGTAAATAAGTAATGTGTTACACTTTTTAGGAAAGTATTATACAGTGCTTTACAGCTGATAGCAGAATACAGTTGAACACAAAAAACAAAAAAATTTTGCAAGTCAGTGCTCCACAAACATGGGGCCTGGAATGCACAGAAAAGATTAAAACAAACCTGTTGTTGGTGCAAACATTGTAAAACAGACCGATGCCTGCTTTGACAACATCAGTGCATAAAGTTACATGTGGCATTTTTTAATGCCACCTGTCAAACTGAGAGAGACCTTTCAGTTAAAGTGACTTGATGAAGACCAATCATGATCTTTTAGACCATCGCTGGAAATGGCTGTTAAAAGAATAAGAAGTGACTGCAAGGAAATTTGAGTTTTTTTGGATTATTTTTATCTTACCTGTCCTGTGGTTTAGAAGAAGCCACAACCTGCTGATTTGTTTGTTTTAGTGCCTTGGTTTTGAACTTGTCTGGTTTTAGACGACATCAAATTTTCTAAATGAAGGCTACTATTCAACACTGTACTTGTAATTCAGTTTGTTTTATTTGCTTTTGAAGAATCTGAAGGACGATTCACACTGAATGAAACAATATCTCATTTTGTTAGAATATTTTCACATTTTAGCTTATTTTCCTTGTAGAATTTAATTAGTGTCAACTAATGTCTCATTAGGTTACATTTTGACATAAGCTTTCCCTGGATTTCTCACAATTTATGCCGATTTCATAAAATGAAAACGTCTATTGCACGAATACTGAATGCAGTAATGTACAATGTTTTGTTTTTTTCCATCCAGGGGAGCCCAGACTGTTGATTTGACTGTATAAAAACTCCTGCTAAGAAGTGAAAATGCTTTAACTCAATGTGTTATTACACTGAAGGTTGTAAATGGATTTCCTAATCTATTTAATTCACTCTGTGCAGATGTTTAATTTAATTACCACTGTTGTATAATATTTTAACTGTATTTATGTGTTCTGCATTCTGTGTAAATTGTTCTAGAAAATGACATGCACATACTCAGTCAAACACTTTTGGTGGTCCTCAACTTTTTACGTGTATGCAAGTTCCTTTCATTGACCTGTGAATCACTTTTGTCATGAAGAATAAAACAAGCCAACACTGTAGTGGATGTTTTATCGTCTGATTTGTGCAAACAAACTCACCCTACATTAGATAAGAACAGAAATGAGAGGCTATCAGTTTATCATTGTGCACATACAGGGGTGACTCTTCTTTTGTAGTTTGTTTGTTATAGTTATTAAATTGCTAAAGGCAATTTACACAATGTTATATTTGCTTACATTTTTAATACTTGACTAGTTAATCATAAGCTGCTTTAGAATTGAAATATATAATGAACAAACAAGGAGTTGAAAAGCAAAAAGTGAATTTTGTTCTTTGTGGAGAATCCTGGCAAAAATAGTTGTAATGCATAAAATGGTAAAAAGAATATCATGATACCATTTTTATATGGATGTTATAAAACAATCTCAGAAAGCCTTTAAATATAAAATGACACTTTCACAAAATATAAACTTGGGCAATGAGGTTCTAATCTTAATGGAAACCAACTGAGCTCAATTTTATTCTAACCTCAACCCAAGGCCTTCAAAACAAGTTTGATACTTCCAGACCCTGTGATAGGTGAGCGTAACAATTCCAAGATCATTCAAGAAAATCACTGTTAGCAAACAGGCCATAATGATGTGTTCTTTCACAGAGTAAAGGTTGTGCTGCACTGGAATTGTGAGTGTAGTGGGTTTTCAGGTTGGGATGTGGAGATTTTATAGTGAAGGTTAATAACTGTACAGAGGCTTAATTATCATGTGGGAGTGAGAGACCTTGCTTCTGCAGATATTTGCAGACTCTAGGAATCCATTTGTACATAAACATTAACATCACCTTTAAAATATCCCTTAGTCCTTAGGTTGTTTAATGGGAGGTATTTTAAAATGTAATCCAGGTTACATTGAGACTGACATGTTGCAAAATAACCCCTTTTTAGAAGCACTTTTTGGAAACTTGTTAAGGCATATAATGCTCACTAACTGTTAAATATTTCAGAAGCAATAAAGAAATAAATATATTTATGATTTTGATTCCACTGCAGTGTATATTGTTTTGGCTGAGTTTCATTTGATTCAATTCACTTTATTGCAATTTAAGGCGCACTGAGTACAGAAAGCAAGAAACCACAAACAATTGAATTTCAAGTCCTTTTAGATTAAATGAGATAGGCCAACATTAGTGCAAATATAATTGTAGGTGTTGTGATGGTAATTGGATGGAATTGGCACATTAGTTTATTTTATTTATTTTTATTTGACCTTTATTTAACCAGGTAAGTTGACTGAGAACCAAATCTCATTTACAATGACGACCAGCACAAAAACAGAACAAACAACAAAAAGCATACACCCACCACAAATAACATTAAACCATTTGTAACAGTCACATGTATGAAATAAAAATGGCTAAAAGCAGATGCAAAACTCACACAATCTAGACTAATTGTTTCAAAGAGGACAGTGGAATGAATGAACTGAGTTTTAGTGTCTGCAGCAAACTGAAATAACAGCAAGTGGTGCAGGTGAAATCAACAACTGCACACAATTTAGAGAAAAAAGCAAGAAAGTAGAAATACGAGACAGATACTCAGGGTTAGATCTGATTGGCTGCAGATATAACTGTCCCTCCCCCTTAAAAACAGAGGTGTGGCCATGGGGTGAGTATTTGTTTTCATCTTCTGCCTGTTGCCAGCCTGCAGCAGCCACAGCACCTCGACATTCTCTTGCAGTTGACATCAAAAATGTCTCTGAAGACAGTTGGTACAGCTTTAACCCGCACAATATGGACCAGAGGAAACAGGACCCCTCCGGTAACCAGGTCTCCCAAAGCTAACAGACTGTCCACCACATGCACCGTGTCTGGAAAAGGAAAACAAGGCCATGAAAAAACAGAAGAACAAAGTTGCGTTTCAGACTCCGACAGGCCGAGTGGGGAAGTGCCTTCACGCACGGACTCCCCCCACAGAGGCGCGTCCGGCGGCTGCAAAAACCACGATGAACCCGTGGGTGCTCCCGGTCTCACTGGTAGGAGAGGACGGTCCTACTTCTCCACCGCTCCTCCCGTGGACCAGAAGTCTTATTTGTGGGCTCGTTACAATGAAATGAAACGGCTGGTTCACGGTAAGCACAGCAAGGGGTCCCTCCACGTTCATCCCGGCCTCTCCTCCTTTGTCAGCGGGTTCAAGAACTAGGGGAACAACCACGTCTCCGGCCCTGTGTCAGGCGTGTTCAGCCGTTGGCGCCGCGGGGTATTCTGTTCAGGCGGGATTGTGGGTCATCCTCTCTAGGTTAAGTAGTTGGCCCAATCAGACAGATGGCACAATAAAGCCCTCTGTTCGTTAAATGAATGTTAGGATCAAATTGAACCAGTCTATGGAAAATAAAACTCCAAATCCAAAAGTCGGGGTCCATGTTTTTCCACAGTTCCTCATTACCCTAGCATGGGATCAAAAACGTTAGCAAGCTTACAAAATACTGCAGCCCACGTAAACGCATTGCTATTATGTGAATTTATAACATTTTGTTTTTCGGTGGAAAAGAAGTGTTCAGAAACGACATCAAACAATACTCTTACAATTAAAGTACAGTTTGTCCTAGAAGTCCACGTAGACTAGAACAAAAGGGCTCTTAAATTGATTATTTAGCTAGAAAGCTAAGTGTATTCATACCTATAAACCTTTTAAATGTTGCATTTAAAAATTCCACCCAATTTTTCACTTTGTATACGCTTGACGAGTCTAATTTTCAACAATTTGTGTGTTTTATGTAGTGCATGGCATTTGTTGAGTGTTGCAGTGGTAAGAAACATTTTCAGAGACAAAACCACCGGTACTTTTACAGCAAAACTGCAATTTCTTCATGAAGTCTTGAAAGCAAAGTATGAAGAAGTGCTCCTACATCATCTGTAGTTGTACTTGTGCATTATTAG
This sequence comes from Apogonichthyoides opercularis, assembly GCA_029814545.1. Taxonomy (NCBI): domain Eukaryota; kingdom Metazoa; phylum Chordata; class Actinopteri; order Kurtiformes; family Apogonidae; genus Apogonichthyoides; species Apogonichthyoides opercularis. The sequence continues at coordinate 9,900,724 of JAPTGW010000026.1, forward strand.
ATTTGATCAAATTAGGTACAGTCCCACCCATTGGTTTGTTTTGCAGTCACATGATGACATTCTTTTGACTTTTCTCAAAGGAATGTTAGAAAATTTAGGGTTTTTACAATGGATTCAAAACTAGAAACTACATAAAAACTTTGCATTTAAGCTACAGTTTAGCATAAGTTTTTATTGGTGTGTTTTTATGTTCAAATTTGTATCCATTAATGCACTTATTGGTACAGGGGAAAGAAGACTTTGAGCACAAAAACAAACAAAGATACTCAAAAGAAATCTTAAATGAGTCTACTTAATAAAATCAGAGCTAAAGCATGCAAGTATAAGCAATAGACTGCACCTAAGCTATTATCAAGTAGAACTGTCCCATTTAGAGCTGCTCTAGATTAGATGAGACTTTATTGATCCACCATTAGGGAAATTCACTGGTCAAGGCAGTAACAGAATAAAGTGCAAGAAAAAAATGTGCATGCATGAAGATGGCATAAAAAGTGCGAAAGACAAACAATATATGATGTTGTTGTACTAGTATATAATAATAATACTACTACTACTACTACTACTATTATACTACTATATAATAATGTAATAGTAGCTATTTTTGGACATAATTACGAATAACAGTAGTAATTACTTACTATTATTTGTAATTATGTCCAAAAAATAGCTTGCAAAGCTGCCCATCTATGAAGTTATGCATCAGTCGTTGTTACTCTTGTCAGAAATGATGAAATTGTGAGGTGGTATAAAACAGAGTACACAAATTAAGTACAAAACCCTCCAAACTTGAAGAAAATGTCCTTGTGATTCCATCAGTGCTTATAGCCTAGAAGTGTTTATGCAAAGGTGTTCCTGTCAGAGTAAAGAATACAAGTGTGCAGGATCCTTGGTTTTAACTTTAACTGTAAAATGTAGCAATGTACTTTTTTTTTTTTTTGCTTTTCTTCCT